>CM041776.1:322821851-322932748 GCA_023374045.1 Limonium bicolor | reverse complement strand
ACCGTTTTTTACAACTTTGGGTTGTATGCAGAGGGCACAAACAGCAACAATATCAACTCAGACATTTTATCGAACACCTTATATGCACAACTATTTATACTTGTTCAATAACCTATCTATATTCAAATTATGCACACACAACTAAACTAACAATCAATAACTATATTACAACTAATTATTCAATCAACAAGACAATAATTAACATATTTCGAAATTACAAATCGAATTCGAACCTAGGGTTCCGCTAGAACCGACGATCGACGCCTGCGACCAGTTCTCTCTGTTGCGACTGCGACGACAACTGCGGCGGTGGACGATGGCGGCGCGCTGAAGTAGAAGGTGGCGGTGGTGGTGGCGGAGTCACAGACGTCGAGAGGAATCGCCGTCGCCTTTCTTCATTCTCGAAATATTACAGAAGAGAATGAAGAGGAGAAGACGATGCGGAGTCGATTTGGGGGAAATAAAAAAACTCTATCGCAGCGGTTCTTAGTAGGAACCGCTGCGATAGAGTTCTTTTTTTTTTTTTAACGACCCTAGCGCAGCGGTTGTTACTTACAACCGCTGAGATAGGTGTGCGGGTTTTTTAAAATTGGCCTATCTCAGCGGTTGTTATTACAACCGCTGCGGTAGGGGCGCTGCGATAGACCATTTCTGTACTAGTGTGGGCACACTACCGAAACCTTATTGATGTTCTTCTCATTTAGTTTTACACATAAAAATCTATATATGACATATAGTTAAAATGTTAGCTCGTGAGACTTATTAATTTTTTGTAATAAGACTTTCAATTACAGGAAAAAATTACTTACAAACAATAAGCTTGGATGATGGATATATTCAAGAAATATTCGCACATCATCTCCTTCATGTCTTGAAAGCATACCAAAGTATATTGATCATCATAGTGAAAAATCCATTGTAGTAGCTTCATCGTGATGCTGGTGATCTAAGTGTCTTTTTGTTGTATCTTGTCATATAAATTCATTTGTTGGGGCCCCAAGATACGAACCACTCTGTCTGGTAGTGTGAACCTTCTTCTTATAGCAGCACTGATTAGTGGTCGGGGCACTGCAGTCTTTTCTGCTACATTGGACTTACCGCGGACAACTTCATTGAACTTTTTCTTTGTAGTGTGTCTTTCTCAGCACAGACGGTCACACGTCTGTCCTTTTGACCACTTTGATAAGTGGTGAAAATATATACTTTTAAGAGTTATTCTCACATGCATTTTACATGGTTGATAACATAATTTCACCACTTTATAGAGTACTTAGTAATTATTAGTGAACTTACACACTTCCGGATATAATTTAGGTAAAAGCTCATTGGAGCACAATGGAATGATGAAAAGGAGCTTTTTGGATGCTATACGAGACCTTGAGATGCGTGCCACGGGATTCAAGACCAAGACAAGACCAAAAGGGAGCAAAAACTGCATTTTGGAGCAATTGAAGCTGTGTCTGGGTTTGTGTCTGGGTTCACAAACCCGGACCAACCCTTCAGTGCACTCTGGCGTGTTTTCAGCATGGTCCGGGTTTGTGTCCGGGTTCCAACCCTTCAGTGCACTCTCTGGCATATTTTCAGCATGGTCCGGGTTTGTGTCCGGGTTTACAAACCCAGACCAACCCTTCATTGCACTCTCTGCCTCATTTTTGTCATGGTCCGGGTTTACGTTCGGGTTTTAAACCCATACCACATACAGTGGTGCGCCCCAACTCATCAAAATGCAGAACTCAGAGAAGAGCTCTCGTTTTCTCAGACAGAGGCGACAAAAGAAGAGAAAAAGAGAAGAGAAGAAAGAGAGAAGTATCTCACCTCATTCAAGAGCTCGACCACCTCCATTGATGGCTATCTTTTTCTCCTTTATCTCTTTTGTAGCTCCAATGCTTGAGTAGACTCATTTGAACTCTAGGATGAGAGTTTGACCCCAAATGCCCAAATTTGGCATGTAATAACTATGTCACTTAATTTAGTTGTTCTCTCTTGAAGTTATTGAATGTTCTAAGATTGACCATATTTATGCATTTGTGGTAATTCCTAATGACATTTGGTTTGAAATTAGGGATTGAGACTAAGAGAGAGAGAAACCCTAGTATTTGCCCTCTTTAATTAGTTGGTGAATTCTATTACTATGTTTGGAACTTGCGTTTAATGCTACTTAGTGAGGTTAACCCTAATTAGTTTTGAAGGTTAAAATTAACTAAGTAAGGTTTGGCTCATCTTGGGTTTAGAGGGTCATTATCTTAATTAGTTCTATTAGACAACTAGAGTGAATTAGGATTAAGGCTATGTTTGGGTGTATTTGAGTGATTCCCTCACTCCCGGAGTACAAGTATCCTAGATTAGTTAGATTACTTTTATCACTTTTATTAATTTCTTTGACTATCCAAACTAAAACCCAAAAGCCCCTAATTTAAGTTTATGCACTTTTGTATATTTCTATACACCTTTACTAAGCTTATAATTAACTAGATAGTTACAAAGTCCCTGTGGATACAACCTTGTTGTACTACAATGATTGGGTTCACTGCCCATAGTTAGCAAGATAGCATAATCACTATTTTACACAACACACGTCTAGTGGATCTAATCGGCTGGTTGATCTCCTCATTAACTCCCATCTCGTGATGTTCCACACGAGGGGGCATCTAAGGGATCTATCCAAACGTAACCACATCAAAATTGTGATAAACAATAAAACTTGAAATTTAATTATTAAACCAATTGTTAAACGTTATTACCTGATCAATGACAATAATAAAACTCGATGGCCATGGTAGTATGTCTCCCTTTGCTTCAATCAATGTGCACTTGTTGTCAATAGCCATCGGAAGGAAGACATTTTTGTATCCCTCTACAACAAGGTCCGGGCTACTCGAATGTAGGAGACAGGGAGACGATTGAAATAAATCAAAGTATATGGGCTAGATTGTAAGATTGTCCCGTAGGCAACATGCACAGTAATCCCGTCAACTGGCATATTGAAGATGACAAAATTTTTGTTCCTTTAACAAACATGGTCATTAAATTAATAAATTTGTACGTCTAATATTATTTAAACTTGAAAGGACGAAATTAAAAGAAAGCTAACCTTGAGGTTGGCAAATGGGTATGGGTTAGGAGCAACAGTACAACTAGAAAAGGAAGAGGACCGAGAAGAATCAACTTTTGAATTGAATGTCACGTAAGATTCTCCATGTCTTTCTCAACTCTCAATAAACACTTGAACCTTGGAATGATGGGCAAGTGCCATTGTACCTTAGTAGGTGAACCCTTCTTACTACCACTGATGTCGTGTTGTTGTTTCTTCAAATAATGTGATTCCCCGCATGCTGAACAACTTTCAGCAAATTCAATATCCTTCCAGTACAACATGCAACCATTTAGACAAACATGAATTTGCTGGTATTCCATATCCATTGGACATATTGGTTTTTTGTTGTGTAAGTTGTTGTTTAAAAGATTATCCGCTGGAAACTGAACAACTTTAGTAAGTCGCTTTAGTACGTCGACACTCAACTCACTTAACTTTGTAGCATCACATCCTAGGTACAGTGGTGTTTTGGAAGAATCCAACATAATATCATACTTGTCTGATTTGGTGGAGTTATGTCCTTCAACATCTTCTAGCATCATCTCACTGTTATCAAAATTTGGCTCACTATCAGTTGTACTATCGACATCACCCACAACGGTACTGCTTCTGACATCTTACGTCTTCATGAGTAGGCACAGTGGTGTTTTGGAAGAATCCAACATAATATCATACTTGTCTGATTTGGTGGAGTTATGTCCTTCAACATCTTTAGCATCATCTCAGTGTTATCAAAATTTGGCTCACTATCAGTTGTACTATCGACATCACCCACAACGGTACTGCTTCTGACATCTTACGTCTTCATCAGTACAATCTTCTTCGTCGAGCTCAAGAACATCCACTACGCTCTGACCATGCAATCGGACTATATCTTTGTAGTCCTTTGTAAATCCATGACGGATCAATGATCCTTAATTGTTAAAACCCGATACCTTGAATTTTTTTGCCAGGTGGCACATGGACAAAATATATATCCCTTATCTAAAGATTTTAGATTGTTCGTCAACACCATACAAAACTTATCGACTCCTTCAAGAAACTTGTTGTCCAATTTGTTGTTGTACATCCACAAACATTCTATCTACTCCTTCTATATGTGAAAGTACGTAGTATCGTCACTCGTGACTAGCTCTTTAAATTTTTGTATATTAATCAACCTAAACCCATCCATTCACGTTAGATCCCACCAGTGAACATGTTTTTAATATGAAATTTATTGAAAATTTCAGCAGCATCTCCCCACAGCACTTCAGATGCATGATATTATGAAATTAATCCATAATATGCATCCAAAGAACAGTAGAGAGACTGCCAAAATTTTCAATAATTTATATACTAAAAACACATTCATAAACCTAGGTGTGAGATTAACGATCATGGACAAACCCGACGGGGACTATCAAAGATACACCATCTATTAGGTACTTCTTGGACGGGTAACTATGTTTGATTTAGTTATGTAGTCATTCACATGAACAAATAAATCCATTTTGGTTTATCAAAGTAAACAAAGCATGATATTAATAAAAAAAATTATAACTAACCTCATCAATATAACAGAAGTTTGTAAGTGTGAAGGTGGAGACTAACCGGTACTGAAATGGTAGCTAGACCTGATAATGAAAAATTATGTCATGGGAAATTGAATAAGTTATTGTCACGCTGGAATAATTAAGTTCCTAGAAATTTTTTTACATGACCTTTGCGTAATTTTACAAATGATCCAAAACAATACTACATACTATCAAACTGTTTCAGCCATAGCATATTGTTAACAATTCACAATAGAAGAAATCATTTGAAGGAGTAACAAACAACATTTTTTAAGAGGCACAAATCAATTCTAATATTGCCAACTCCTGAATGAACTATTTTTGCAGCAATTCTAATATAGGGGCACTAGCTAATTAATGTTTATCATTTGCTTCACTAGGTGCTGACAACACTAATAAAAAAACTTTTATTGTTATAAATAGTAGAGGCACAAATCATGTATTTTCCGGTTTTAAAATTATCAATTCAAAGGCACATAACATGTATTATCGATTCTAGATGTGGTAGTTCCTATAGAGGCACAGTTCAAGCTGATGTGCGAGATGTGGAAGTTCCAGATGAGTCCCGTATTCAAGCTGATGTGCGAGATGTGGCAGTTCCTGTAGAGGTGCAACATAAGAAGAGAATAAAAAGAGGGGTAAAGCAGGTATGTTCTTGTTCGCCAGATAAAGCAGGAAAATTACCGTGAATGTAGAGAAGCAAAATTACCGTGAATATAGGCACTAGTGGTGGGCGGCAAAGTCGGTGGTGGGCGGCGGACTCGGTGGTGCCATAAGACTACAATTATGAAGTTTACGGGGTTTTCAAGAGGTAGAAGCTAGAGAAAAAGGTCGGATGAAGAATGAATTGTAAATTTCACAAAAATTGGAATTTAGTATCAAAGGCTGTTAATTACAGCTCAAAGAGAAATAGTAATTAAAAGTCCCCAATACAAAGAAACGACATCGTTTTGGTTGTCACAACGGGTGCTTGACTATGGACTTTAAATTACGTTTGCTCTAAGAATCGTAATTTAAAGTTCCATTAATCTATCCGCCTATTACCTTCGACCCACTAATAAATGACAGTTATGTAACAAACCATAATTTTAAAAACTTTGACCTCCTATTAAGTAATGGTTTCTCTTTTAACCGTCACTAATTAGCTGAAATTAATTGTCTTTTTTCCACTAGTGAGAGACAAAACTGAAACTCGACAACATAACTCCAGACTTTATGATTAAAAGATACGAGTTTTGAGAACGGATGATCAACTAAAGAACAAAATTGAATTCACACACTAACCTTAGTAGAACAGAAGGATACTATGAACCACCCTTGATTGAATTCGCTACTAAGTTCGTAAAACAACACTGGAAAGAAGGCAGCTTGAAAGATGCGTGTTTGGGCTCCTGAGTTTTTGGAGGTTTTTGTTTTTGTTTGTTTTTTTGATAATTTGGGCTTAAAGCCTATATATTAATTATACCTGAGAATCAGGTGGAAGTGTTTTGATGGCCCTCATTAAAACCTCTCTAATCAAAACCCAGTGGGAAAAAGCCTAGAGAGGAAAAAGAGTACCCCACATCCATTTACACACCTATTAAGCAGCTAAAAAAAAGAGGAACATTAAATCAGTATAACATCGTCACAGCCAACAATGAAGGAACAAAATCAGATGCTTCAACTAGCAGCCTACACATTATTGCAAATAGTCCCTTAGTGAGGACGTCCCGATGAAAGACTCACAAGGAAGTATAAGATCCTTCCACCATGTTTTCGTCCACCGCCATATACCCAGTTTAATTTGTATTACCGTCCGCTCCACCGCCAAAGGTTCGGATTGAAAAACAGCCTTGTTTCGACATAGCCACACATGATAAATCCCGTAACATAGGGTGGATCTCCAAACTCGTTTGGCTTTGCTTCCAAGGATGATAGCGAACCAGTCTTGGTAGATTTCTGCAGGTGTAGTTTTGAAGAGGAAACGGATATTCCACCAGGCTAAAAGACGATCCCATATGCCTAAGACCGTCGGGCACAAGAAGATTACATGTACCAATGTTTCCATCGAAGTATTACACCATGGGCATCTACATTGTCCAATGGGGATTAGATCTCTTTTGAACAATATTTCCCTGGTTAGTAGGCCGCGCATGAGCAGAAGCCACAGGGTTATCTCAATTCGTGGCGCACAGAGACCCTTCCAGATTTGCTTCCAGTCCATATCTACTTAATTCGTCCGCCTCCTCTACTATTTGCGCTGTTATCAGGGCATTGGTAACATCTTTTGCAATAGACGTACTGTTTGCAGAGGCCCAGACAACCTCATCCTCCTGAGTCGGCGCCTACGGTTTCATCGCTAGGACATTCTCCAATTCTATGAGCATACGCTACTCATACTCGAAGAGCTGTCTACGCCACCTCAAGTCCCATTCCCACTCGTCATTGACCCAGTGCCCCATGTTGGCAATAGTATGATCTTGTTGCAGGCTAATTTGGAAGAGCCTGGGAAATTTTCTTTCAATACACCCATACTTGACCATCGATCATGCCAGAAAATGATATCCTGTCCACTTTTCAGCGTCACACAAATTTGCTTTGTTAAGAAATCATGCAATCAAATGTTCCTGGACGTCACTTTTGCAATCGCCGTCCACAAACCCTTAATTCTGCAAGTGTGCGGAAAGTCTTCTCCTCTATGCACACCATCCCTTATGCAGTAGATGGACCAAATGATTCGATTCCACAGTGATGAGCGATTATGAGCTAGGCGCCATCTCCACTTGGATAAGAAGGCGAGATTTTTAATCTGTAAGTCCGTAAAGCCAAGGCCCCCGACATCCTTTGGCCTTGCCAATTTTGACCACACCACTGTGGTCAGGAACCTATTATTACTTTTCCCCCAGAAGAATTGTCGCTGCAGCGATACAAGCTTACGCCGTACTTTACTCGGGATGGCGAACATGCTACAATAGTAAAGTGGGACTGCCTCTAAAACTTACTTTACGAGTACCGCACGCCCGACTTTGGAAAGGCTAGTAGCCTTCCAATTAGATAGTTTCATCTTGACTTTATCAATCACCGGATCCCACGTAGCAACTCTTCGTGGATTAGCACCCAAAGGGCATCCAAGATAGGTGCTCGGGAAGCTTGACAATTGGCAACCCAAAATTTCAACTACCATGTCCCTTTCTTCTTCCTCCGCATTAATGCAGAATGCCATTGTTTTATCCATATTCAGCCTTAGACCACTCATTTCCGCAAAGATGACAAGCAATCTATGTAGTTGCATAAGTTCCTCCTTCTTTACTTCACTAAACAACATAATATTGTCGGCAAACTGCAAGTGTGTCACTCTAACTTGCCTAACACCAACCTTGAGGCCCCCAAATTCATGATTTTCCACCGTACTCTTTATTAGCCAATTCAGTGCTTCTGGAACAATCACAAAAAGAGAAGGGGATAGTGGGTCACCTTGCTGTAACCCCCGGTTTGGAGAGAAGGGTTTGGTTAGAGAACCATTTACCAGGATCGATATTCTTTTCGTCGTAACGCATTCTTTCATCCAATTCCTCCAAGTCTGCCCAAATCCCATACACTCTAACATCATGTCTAGAAAGTCCCATGATAAAAAATCGTAAGCCTTTTTTAGATCGACCTTGAGCAGAACCCCTTTTCTTAGATTCTTTTTCAACCATGTTACCACTTCATTTGCAATGAAGGGGCCTTCTAGGATACTTATCCCTTTCACAAAACCCGATTGTGTCGCCAATGAGTTTTGGCATGAGTGCGCTCAAACGGTTATTTAGGATCTTTGCAATTACCTTATACAGGCAGCCGACCGTACTGATAGGGCGGTAATCTTCCAAGCGGGAGGCTTCTTGTTTTTTCAGAATTAGTGCTATCCATGTGATATTGCTTCCCCTTTCCAATCTCGAAGTGGCAAAGAATTTCTGTACATCACATGTGAATTCCTTCTGTATTACATGCCACATAGATTTGATGAAACACATGTTATATCCGTCAAAACCAGGAGCCTTGCTACTGTCACAACTACGGATTATCTACTTGATTTATGCCAAAGTGGGTGGTCTTTCTAGTTGGAATGCTTCCTGTACCGAGAGGCTAGAGTGTGAAGATAGTGGTGGACGAATCCTAGACAATCGGCTCGTTTGATACAGCTTCTTGTAGTAGCCAACAATCTGGTCTTTGATTGCGGCTGGGCTATCTACCACACCGCTATCCGTAACCAAACAACTGATCAGTTTCCTCCTTCGGTTGAGGGTCGCTCTTCTATGAAAGTATCTCATGTTGTTGTTTACTTCCTTCACCCACTTGTCACAAGATACTTGTCTCCACTATATTTCATTGTTTCGTTCAGCTTTCTCTAGCAACGCCATGGCTATTTTTCTCTCAGTCTCTGTTTGGGCAGTGATATCACCCTCTTCAATCTTTGTCTCAATTTTCCTCAGCTCATTTCGGCTATCATTAATCTTTTGCCTCATTTCACCTAAAACATCCCTGTTCCATACTCTCAAGGCCTGCTTCAGTTTCTTTAGTTTACTTAACGTTGTTCCATACTTCAAACTGTTCCATTTCTTTTTCACAAACTGCCCAACCTCGGAGTGATTCAACCAGGAATCCATCGACCGAAACGGTTTTGGACCCCAGTTGATCTGGCCCGTGGATAGTAGTAGGAATCGATGGTCAGATAATAACCATTCCTTTGATCGAAGCATTGCATCCGCATGTTGAGCTAGCCAGTCATATGTAGCAAATATCCTGTTTATTTTGCTAAACGACCCACCACCGTGCCAGGTAAATCTTGCATCGTGTAATTGTATCTCGACTAACTGCATGTCATTAACCCATGAAGTGAAATCTTTCATACCTATGGTGCGACAAGCACTGTGCATGGGGAGTCCCTCTTCTGGTACACGGACTTCGTTGAAGTCACCCGCAATTAAGACTTATGACTGCCAGTTTGTTCTTTGTTGTATCAGTTCCTCAAATAGTGCTCTCCTTCCCACAATGTCGCACGGGGCGTATACTATAACCAGTATGCTCTCGGTTCCCTCCTCTAGAATTTTTAAGTCCAGCATCATCCAGCGTGTACCTTTTACTACACTCTTGACTTCCACCTCCTCTTGGCACTACTAATCCCCCAGACCTTCCTATACTCGGGACTTCCCCCCACAACAAACTGTTCTTCCTCCTACCCCAAAAGTTTGGAATCTTTTGTGATACTGACCTGCTTTACTTTGTCTCTACCAGTCCCAGGATTGATATTTTTTGGCTGCGAACCTCCTCCCTTATTCTTCTCTGTTTTTCTTTGGGGCCCATACCTCGGACATTTTGGAACCCCAGCCTCATCACTTGCTCCCAGGATAATTACCAGCGTGTGGCTGTAGCTACTCCTGGATATTACGTTTTGCCTGTTCTCGGTCTTGGACTTGACATCCCAATTTCTGCATCAGGTTTAGACACTCTTCTGCCTCGGCTTCAGGGTTGACTATCCTCCCCTTTTCGTTGTGCGCTTGGCTTTGCGATTTGATATGGATGCTTGGGGGTGAATTGTGGAACAAATCCACAAATAGTTTTATTCCTCCCTCTCCTTGTGATGTGCGCGCTCTTTTGACGTGTAGTGGACTCATACTACGGGAGGTGCACAAACTCATTTTAACTAACCCATCCGAAGTGGCTGCGTTTGATTTTCCAGATCTCGAGTTACTCTCCCTATCCTCAGTGGGTTTAATTAATTCATGTGACTGCATGATTTGCATAGGGGATTCTTCATATTCTGGGGCAATTCCTTCATTATCTATTCCCGACATTCCATTCCGATTCTCCACTGTCTCGGGAATTCCAAATCATTTTCTCCTTTTTGACCTACCTGCTCCAGCTGTTTCTCATTCACGAGGGATATTGATTCCTCTACTCTTGTTACAGCGCCGACGTCGTTTGGGATCTGCGCTCACAGGTCCTCCGTGAACAAGTGATCAAGACACAATGATTGTGTCTCTTTATCTGTTGTCTTTCCTATTTCTTCAGGTGTTACACCCACTGGGTTTCCTATGCCGCCTATACTGCCTCGGGACTCATCGTGGCAGTTTTATTGTTTATTTCCTCCATTTTCCCTAGGTCAACTATATTGTGGTCGACGATTTTGATATTATGCTGTCTGTGTTCACCCCCTGCTGCTGTTTTTGGCATTTGAATGATACTTTCCGAGTAGTCTGTATATCTACCACTGAGAGCCTGGTTATCGCCTTCAACTAAACTTACTGGATAATTGATCCCGTCAACATTGACCATGATTCTCCAGTTTATTAGTTGTAAGGTTGAAGTTTCAATTTGGAGCCAGATTTCAGCATTTCCACTAGTTGGCTATCCTCTTCCTCGATTTTCAAGACGCCACCCACCGTCTGTGCGATCTTTTGCATGTTTACCTTGTTCCAAGCGTGGATCGGGATACCCCGGATAATTATCCATGTCCTCCGTTTTTTGACTTGATCGCTCATGTCCCACTTTCGTATGTTCATTCCTTCAAGTTCTTTGTCTTTCGTTAGGGATGTTGTCACAACCTCTTCAGCCTCTTGGAGTGTGTTAAACACCAATAGAAATTTCTTTCTAGAGAAGGCCAATAACCCAGCTAGATTCGGCCATCTGTTCTGTAAGAAATTAATTGCTTCTTTGGGGTTCCTCTCCTCTGGCATGGTGATAACCGTACATTTGGAGAGGCATGTCAACATTTCCTTATTTGATGTAACATTTATGGATAGCCTCGTTTTGACATTGCTGTGATCCCTATGGCTAGATTCCTTGCGGACCCAGCTCTTTTGATTTTTTATGGGACCTTGTCGTTGTCTTGGGGGGTGGCTACTTTCATCAGAGTGATTTGGTCTGGCTTTGGAGCCTTGGAACTCCATTCTAGCCCATAACTTATCCCTGTTGATGTTCCAGCCGCTAAGACCTTCGATGACTCTTCTCGCATCTTCTACATGGTTCACGTCGACGAAGGCACGGGCCTTGGGGCTTCTCTCCTGCGTTTTCTGCTTATATACAACCTACTTCAGTGAGCAAATTTCTTCACTATCTTACCCAACTGATAGTCCGAAACTTCTCTGTTAATATTGTCGATAAAGACTATAGTTTTTGAGCTCCTACCTCGGCTTTGACCTTCCCTTTTTGTCTCCTTGTTGTTCGGCCGCTTCTGTTTGTAGGTTAGACTACGAGAGTTTTCACGACTGGCTTTGCGGGATTGTGTGTTCCGTTTGAACTTCCCTTCACGTATGTGGTATGCCTGTTGGGTGTCCTTCCATCGGGATTTCTTGCCCGACTTTCTGCCTTCAAAACGGTTTGCAGGGTTTGAGAAGCGGCGGTTGTTCCATGACGTCTTAATCTTTCCTCTCCCCATAGTCATCAGTCAGTTGGGTTTTCTTTCGAGGGTACTTTGTGGGTGTTGGAGGGTGGGAGTGGAAAAGCGGGGGGGAGGGGGTTGTTTGGGGTTTTTGGAGATTTGGTGTTAGGGATGAGTTTTTGTGGTGGGGATTATGGTGGTTGAGGGAAGACGTAGTGGCGGAGAGTAGGGTTATGGGTGGTGGAGGTGGCATGGTGGTTGAACGCTGAGAGTGGATGGGGAGTTGGGGTGACGGAGGTTTTTGGAGAGGGGAGAGAGCGCCATGTGCTAAACCTTTAAGGCTCCTATTACTGCTAATAATTAATTAATTTCTCCTTTCTTTTGACTCCTTGAATATTTTGAAACAGGATTGATCCTGCCGTCCTTTGATTGCTGAGACTCTTTTTGGAGGTTTTTGTAGCGGCGCTCACATGGTTTAAGAAAAGTAATTAAGGTCATTGGAAGATTAATAATGGTGTATTTATATTTTTAATGGTTGCAAGTCTCTTAAAAGTAATATAGTTGCAATGGTGGGAGCCAATCAGTCTATCTGGGTATTTAAGATCGTGGCGAGAAATGGAAACCGTTGTTGACTCCTCACGCTCTACGGGACCAACCTCAAAAACTTCTAGAAGAGATCTTCCGGAAGAATCCTACTAGAATAGATACCTCCACCTAAAATCAATTCTAAGGCTAGGAATATTGACAACTATAAAGTCATGATTTTTGGGGGTATTTCACTAGTAGTAAGAAATAAAGCACCAAATGTGAATTTGATGAGGGGCTCTTTTTCTTCATTAGCTAACTTCACTTATCAATTAATTTATTTTGGGAAAAATCACAATATGCCATGAAAAAGTTCCATAATTCACAATATACCCCGATTTTGAAACTCATTTTTCATATGCCATGAAAAAGTTTCATAATCCACAATAAACCCCTATTTTGTGAAATGACCCTCAATATTGACGATTTTAACCCTGACATTATAGATCATGTTTCAAGTTCACAATATGTCACTTTGTTTATTCAGGGGCATTTTATGAAATTTTTCAGAAAAGTTTTTTTAAATACTACAAAAATATAAATAATACAGAGATATTTAAAAGGTAATAATATTATCAATTACTAAAAAATAAAATATAATGAATAACTTTTAAATATCAAACGTACAAAAAACTTTAAATAAATTAAGTTTTTCTTCCCTTTATTTTTTGACTTCTTTGACTATTTATCATTTTTTATCTTCATTAAAATATTTGCATTTATGGTTAGATAATAATTAAATATTACAAATAAGAATATATATATATATCACTTTACAAACAAAAATAATCTAATATAAAATGAAATAGTAATTATACATAATTTTAGGTGTTCCTCTTTCAAAAAAAATTATATACAATTTTTTCATAACATATGAAGAACGAGTTTTAAGTTGATATATATATTATTTTATAATATTTAATCATTATCTAACAATAATTACAAATATTTTAATGAATATGAAAATGATAATTTGTCAAAGAAAGGTAAAAAACCAAAAAGAATAAAAATTAAATTGTTTAAATTTTTTGTATGTTTGACATTTAAGAATTATTAATTTTATATCTTTTTATTTACTTTTTATAATTTTATTATGCTTTTAAATATCACTGCCATTTATTATTTGAAAATTTTCATAACATGCCCCTTCCCGAAAAAAATGCGACATATTATGAACTTAAAACATGATCTGTAATATCAGGGATAATATAGTTATTATTCAAGGTCATTTCATGAAATAGAGATATATTGTGAATTATAAAACATTTTTATGGCATATGAAAAACGAGTTTTAAAAGTAGAGTATATCGTGAATTATGAAACATTTTTGTGAATTTTCCCATTTATTTTTTACATAAACTTTTAAATGAATTATTAAATAAACTAGTTAAATAACTGGTTTAAATTTTTTAAATTTTGCTAACCTGAAAATAAAACATTAAATAATAATCTTATTGTCATTCAACTCAAATTGATTTTCCCATGATTAGCTTGGAATAGAAGTTTCGACTCAAGTAATCAGAGCATGTGCATATAAAGGTTTGAAAGTTCGAAAAACAAAAGCCTAGCTAACATGAAATGTAAAATATTAAGTTTACTGCTAGTAAGAGAACAACATTAAAAGGATAGAAAACTACTATTAAAAAGAAAGTAAGAAGATTGGATATGAATTTTTGAAAATATGCAGGACGTCATGGGTTGGATCTAAGTTAATAATTTTCTGAATTTAATACTAATATTTGTTTTAATATAATTGTTTTAATCGATAATTATTTTTTATGTTACCCTAATAATTGTTAATCACCTAATAACCTAAGTTTCTGAAATAACTGAATTTCCTGAAATAATCAAAATAACCAACTTCCTAAAATAACCGAAATAACTTTCTGAACTTACAGAAATAATCAAAACTAAACCTGTGAGTAGTGAAATATTAAATAAAATTATTGGGTTAAGAAAAAAAAATCAATTTATAAAAGTCGGCTATTACAGATAACTGATGTTTGAATTTCAATATCCGATAACTGAACCGTACTTTATTACGGATAACCGTTTTAACCAAAATAACTGAACTTTTGTATAACGATTAAAAAATACGGTGATCAAACCCGAAAAAACGGTTAAAAAATAACCGAAATAACTGTTTGCTCATCTCTAGCCCTCAACAATCGCAGAATCGATTACACGACAGGTTTGTATTGTTATGTGCGGTCTGCTTATGTGGCAGTCCAGTCAATATCCTGACTGGACTGCTTATGTAGCACATGAGTGAGAAGAAAATTTATATTGACTTTAAATGGTTATAACTTTTAATATATAGGTCCAAAATGAAAAAAAAATATATCATTGTTCACCTAAATTCGAGCTCTTCAAAACAAGACCAGTCATGAATATGTTTTGACAACTTTGAAAAAAAATTATTTTTAACATGTTATGATGATACACTAAAATGATAATATGATTCATTAATTTAGATATTGAGATTCATTAAAATTGATATTATGATTCATTAAAATTGATATTATAATTTACTAACTAATAAGTGGTGAACTACATAACACACTTTGGAACCGATAAAAAATTATTATTATTTTGTAGTGTATTATTATTGTATAGTGTATTTTAAACCTTATATGGAGAATCATGTATTTTCCGTACATACCAAATTTGTTTTGTGTTGTATTATTGTTTAATTTTTTATTTTTATATGTTTACGTTGATATACTAAAATGATGATATGATTCATTAACTTTGATATTATGATTCATTAAAATTGATATTATGATTCATTTATTCATATGTGGTGAGTTAGATAACAAACTTTGGAACCGACAAAAAATCATTATTGTTTTGTAGTATTATTATTATTGTATGATGCAATTTAAATCTTCTATGGTGAATCATGTATTTTTCATACATACCAAATATTTTTTTGTATTGCATTATTGTTTATATTTTTCTATTTTTATATGTTTGCGATGATACACTAAAATGAAGATATGATTCATTAATTTTGATATTATGATTCATTCAAACTGATATTATGATTCATTAACTAACAAGTAGTGAATTAAATAACAAACTTTGAAACTAATAATGGATCTTTATTGTAATGTATTATTATTGTTTTGTGGTGTATTATTATTATTTATATGATGTATTTTTAGTTTTATATAGTGAATCATATATTTTTTTAACATTACGATTTCAAAACAGATAATGAATCATTTATTGTTTAGTAGTGTATTATTATTGTTGTATGGTGTATTTTAAACTGTATATGGTGAATCAAGTATGGTTGATATGTATAAATATATACATATAAAAATATAAAATTTTAAAGTTGTCAAAACATATCCCTGTCTGGTCTTGTTTTGAAGAGCTTGAATTTAGATGAACAATGATATAATTTTTTTCATTTTGGACTTATATTTTAAAAGTTACAACTAATTGAAGTTAATATACTAAAAAGGTGGCCTCAGCAAAACAATCCAATCAACAGCTGACTGAACTGCCAAGTGGACAGGGTTGCACCCATCTGCAAGCGAGCATGCCGCAGCATCTACCGTCTGCTCAACAATATCAAAGTGTATTATGGACACACATCAACTGTGGTATTGGTTACCATCACAGACCCATACCGTGCCAAATCCACTACAAACCCGATAGTTAATTGTGCAAAATATATTGCAAATGACAACCAAAATTAGCGCTAATACTTACGTAATAACCAATCACTGGGATGAGAATTGAGTTTAGATATGGACGAGCCTCAAGAAGACCCACACTCTTAATAAGTTGTTGATCCTATATGTATGCCACATTTACACATTGTTTCATTACAATATGATAAAAGAATTTAAAAATGATTGGAAAATCATAATTATAATGATATTCTACTTATCAAAAAAAATTATAATGATATTCTATAATATGTCCATGATGTTAACATTTTGATGCAATCAATCACAACATTGAAATCACAATGGGTGGCATTGCACAAGGATTGGTAAGGAAAAGCCGAACAACAAACCTAACCATATATGCGAGATGTATGAAAATCCCTCAACAACCCAAGATATTCAATGCTGGCGACAAAACTATTATGGTTAGGCCTCAAAATTTCACCGATAAATTTCAGCATGTACGCTCTTAAATATTGTTGCATTACTGCTTCAACCATGTGATTAAAATAAAACCCAAATTCATGGACCTCAAATTCATTAGCTAACCATGACAATGCTGAATCTCTTCATCACATTTAAAGCGGTTCTTCCCTAACAACTCTAGAGGCAGATCCAACAGCAGCCACTCCTTCAATGCTCAAACCCAGTAAATGATGCACATCCATCTTTCCAAAAGATAGTATAATGTGTTTCAGATCGTCATCTTTCAACGAAGTCAATTCCTATCAAATTATTAGCCTTTGCTCTAACATATGTGGGACTGCTCAACCAGCAACTTCAGTATATGGTACTACGGTGGGATGTGGGGGTGGTACATTAGCGTTAAGATAGTTGAAAATATGTTGCTATATTTATTCTAAATATCCTAGGTAGAGTTGTCCTTGCGTGTAGATTTTTTTTAACTTTTTACTTTAAGGTGTTTTTTGTTCAAATTGTATACCTTGATGCGCTTTCTTCGTATGATCAAGAAAATCCAAGGGTGTTTTCTTGGCAAATTTTAGTGTAAGGCGTTTTTTTGGCAAATTTTAACACTTTTGCATGAATTTTTTTTTTTTTTTGTAACATGAAATTTCTCTAAGTATATGCGTAGGTTTATGACAAAACATTAAAAAAAACTAGGATCATGTATGACAAAACATAAAAAGAAAAGAACCAAAATTAAAAAAAGAATCAAGATAAATAGTGCATTTGCACTAAGACATTGGTTGTTTTCATTTAAAAGTTTCCTTGAAGCTAAACACCCTTGTTTTGTTACCGGAAAGAATATTAGTGGGACGGGTGCTCATCATGGGGGAAAGCAAAGCAAAGAAAAGAAAAGAAAAATAATGTATTTACCGGGTACATAATTAGAGAGTGGAATAAATATTAATGAATGAAAGAAAGAAAGAAGTAAATGGGAAGGGAAACAAAGACTAGAGGGTTGGATCATTGATCAAATCTTCATAGCCTTGCTACTACTGGTGGATTAATTGGTGTATAGTGTTTTGTTTGGTGATCAGAGGAAAGAAAGCACATCCATGCGCACAGCTAGAGCATAAGGAACAGCCTACATGGCTCGGGCTTTAACAATGTCAAGGCTCATCTCACTTGGATCCGTGGCTTGCAACTCAACTTGAATTCCATCAAGCTCTCTCTTAAACCTGTCCTTGGAACTGGCGTAAACCATCTTCATCCTCACTTGGATGTATCAGGAGCCCTTAGTTTTTTTTCAGAATTTCATTAATCAATCGAGGGAGAAGTTAACATAATGTAATAGATATATAATCAGAAAAACATTATATATAGATTAAATAATAGATATTACCAAGCAATGAAGAAGATCTTGCTCTTCTGGCAATTCTCATTTGTGGTGAAGTCAAAGTCGAAGACAGCATAACGACATTCATCAGTAGGGAGAGCATTATTGAAGTCTTCATAAGTCTCCTCATGACCACCTAGTTTGTCAATTACCACTTCCTGGCCTTCGATCTTAAAAGTGATGTATCTGTAGATTCTCTTCGCTTTTAGCTCTTGGAACCGGAGCTTACAATCATCATGCACTGCCATTCCAGACGCTGAATTCGCCTGCAATACAAGTATACCATACATACATTACACACACAAATTACAGGTCCATTACAACTGATACAAACAAGATGAAGTAATAAGCTATTGTATTTTTTTTAGGGATTGGATATGAGGACTTCAATTTGGACAGTTTCTTAACAATCTCTTGAAAAAAGCTATTAATTATTTGTTTCTATGTTACAACTAACACCTGAAATGGACCCAATGTAATGAAGTGCCTCGAACTCATGGGCATGGCCATCTGTTTGTATCTCAATCGATCATTGAGATAATTCTATTGATTGAACGGGCCTTGAATATGATCATGGCTTCTAGCAACCTAATTAATTGTCTGATGACTCACATCATCCTCTCCATAATCGTGATTTACAAAGATCAAACACACATACACACACATGTATATATATAATGATCGATTGATCGCTAAAAAATTGTTTCATTTGAGAAGAAAAAAAAAGAAGAAATTCAGCCTTGTTGATGGAGGAATGTGAATCAAAATCTCCATGATTAATTATGAGTACCAGCCACAAGAGTTTGATTAAAATCATTAAAAAAAATCTTATGTTACCAGCCGTGAATTGAAAAGAAGAAAAGGAAAGCGTACCATTTTGATGCTTTTTGTGTTCTTGCCGCCGTGTGTTCGATATATTGTCCAGCACAATACAACAAGGTATAAAAGAAAGAGAGAGATTTAGTTTAGAAACAGAGAAGATGACCGAGATGAGAAGAGGAATAAGATGAGATCGAGAGAGACATCCAAGGGATCGATCGAGGCAGCAGTTCATTAGACGAAGAATTCCAATATAAAAAAATATCCTTGAATTGAGGAGGAGCCAATGGATTCAACGAGCGGGTGAGTTTCGCATGAGAGGGAGCGAAACTCGGACTATTTTTTTTATCCTTTAGCAATATATCTCTTTTTTTTTTATTATACATAATTATTGTAATGTGGCCCTAGCCCATTAGTAGCATGGATAAGGAAGATTAAACTCAGACATAAAAACATAACTAAGGCCTACGCTATATTTTTACACTTGGGATATACTAATATAGATTACTCGTTCATTTAATTGTAAAACACTTTTGTTGGCCTAACTTTTAACCACTGATTAGAGGATACACCCAAGACAACTCTGGAGCCGAAACAGTTTAAGAAAAACATCAGTGCATGAGCATGCATCACAAAGGGGGGTTGCAGTTTGAGAAGCCAAGAACATGATTAGCGATGATTGAATACATATTCCATAAACGTTCTAGTAAGACAACTAAAGATGTGAGATATTATTGATGTTTTTTTTTTATTGGTGGCAGCAGTGCCGATCAAGCCGTACGTCAGGGCTTGGTTAAATATTATATTGATGTGTTTGATCATTTCAACCCTAGAGTATAATATTTATAAGAATCGATAAGGAATTTATGGAACACTCTAGACATGGACTGGTATTCCTATGGGCCGTATGAACCTATATTCTACTACACTCCGGCAATCTAAACGTTGTGAAAAAAAAAAAGTTCATATTTAATGATTACAATTATCAAAAAGATGGATAATCAAATTTGATTAAAATTATCTAACCATATTTGTAGGATGATGACGTGAATGAAAGCCAGATGAGAAGCGAAGCTGGGGATAATGAAGAATAGGGTTCGTGAAGACAATTGTAGCGACTTCTTCCTTTTCTTTCTTTTTTATAGAGGGCGAGGATCGAGAAGCGATAAAAACACTCCTATGAAGCTCTAATATCTTAGTGAGACAACTAATTATGTGAAATATTATATTGAGTTCTCTGATCATTACAACCCTATTTTTTAAGGAATATGGACTATATTTATATGAGTCGTATGGGTCTATATTCTACTACCTCCCACTATTCACATTTAAGGCGGCTCAAACTCCACACATTTGAGATTCATGCAGTATTGATCATGATTTTTAATTATAGAGTTACGGTAGTGGATGAGTTTTGAACCCGAAACTTCCACTATTGACCAAACAACCAGGCGTACTAATCATGATTATTCTCCTCCTTATGACAACACCTCACAATCATGAGTAATGCAACCATTCCTATCTTCCAACCAAACGCCAACAGGGATTATACAGTCTTTACTAAACTCAAAAGGATTCTCCTTCCTCATGTAAGTCTGACTCTTGGAACCTATAATCCTTGCAACAAGTGTCTATATAAACGACTTGGAACCTATAATCTTTGCAACAAGTGCCTTGTATAAACGACACCGCATGCAGTATTAACCATTCAAACAATAAGAGAAGACGTACTCCTGGAAATCTCAATCAAGATAGACTAGCGTCCAAGAGGCTGGCGACCTGTTTCTCATCTCAACATCAAATTCATAGTTGAAGAGTCCAATTTTGGGTTCAGTTTGATGATCTTTTCTTACAGATTCAAGCTTGCTTGGTTTCAGTATGGGTAAGCACGTTATTGCTAATACTATTAGTTATCTCTTAGGAAGTGTGAGATATCTAGTTTTTCTTCTTCCATCCAGATCACATATGTTACCCTCTTAAACAATAAACAAGCTCATGCAAACATTTAAATGTCATCTTAATTATACTTGTCTTCCAATAATGATGCCATCAGTTTACAATTAAACAAGAATTATTTCTTTATACTAAGAAAAAAAATTGCATCAAGAACAAGGATACATAGCTAGAAGAGTCTCTCTCCATCCTATCTAAGACAAATAACTAGAAGAGTCAGAAACAGACTAATATCTAGACACACTGTATAAATTGTACTTGCACACTCATTCTTCGATTGAGCAGAAACAAGTCCTTCCAAGAGCAGTCTAAACGATACACACAAAAAAGGCAGGGCTTTTAGTTCACACACTCACACACACAAAAGCTGCCTGCAAAGTCAGGAATCAACCTGCAAAGTTAACCACCTTGGGGCCTGGTTTCTTCTTCCCACTTGAATTGTCATCTTTGGTCGGCAAAGAATGGGAGGGCTCACTCTTGCTCCCAGCCCCACTGTGATCCTCCATATCAAAATCGTCTTCAAGATCGTCCCCGCTGAAAAATTTTGTCACTTTCGGTCTAAGTGCTGGATCCGTGCCAAAATAGAATCCTGACACAAACAAGTAATGTTTTGTCACCGGCTAATGGCAAAGAACTGTGATGGAATATATTATCAGCCCAACGTGCAATCAATACATGTTCCTCAGGTTGTCACAAGCAAAAAAAAAGTTCTATCAAGTGAGCTGTATCATACATCCTGTGAAAATTTGCAACGTAGACAAAACTCCATTCAGAGAGAGAGAGAGCAAGAGGCAAACACGCTAAAGATCTGCAACATACAACTCACTCGACAGAAATTCAAATCTTCTTTCTCCGATACAAAAGCTTAATAATGAATCTTGAGTGCTGAAAAATTCAAATCTACTTTCGAGATGAAGAACTCTTACTTGAAGCGGAAGAGGTCATGCGAAAAGGGAAAAGCCAAGAAGGTAAATAGAAAGAACAAGGCAACAACCCGACACACAAAGAATGCAAATGATGGAAAGGAAGGAGATAGAAAAAGATTGTAGGGACTCTTTGATGAGGTTTGAAAAGTTTTCAAGTACGGTTAAGTGATGCGGAAAAGAAAAAAAGAGGTGCAAGGAGAGATTTTTCTCTTTTGTAAAAGAAGGGAGAGATTTTTCTTGGGTGCAGTCTCCTTGTTTGCATTTTGTCTAAGGGTATGATAGGATAGTTTTGTGTTAGAAAGTGTGGTAAGCCGTTGTAAGCCATGTACGTAATAGTTGTGGCGTTAATTCTTGTTGTACTGCTTGGTGGTAAACGCTTAAGCTGAAAACTATAGAAGAAAAACAGGGAGAAAAAGGGTAGGAAGCAAGTCCTAGTCTCCTATATCACAAACACATCATGCTTAAGCTAAACTATTTCACCACAACCAATATGTAAATACATGTAAAGAATAACAAAAAAGTAGGTTCAACCAAATGTTTCCACTACCTCGAGCTTCTCTACCACTAGAAGCTTTGCTAAGTTTCTCTGGACAATCTTTAGCCAAGTGAGTCACACCGCTACATATTTTACAGCAACCACCCTGCGGTACAATAGACAGGTCAATAGAACGCATCAAATGAAAGATAGCACAACCCCAGTTTTAATCTATAAAGCCTGAACAGGAGCGTCATATATAAATTGCTACAATAGAACAGTGATCAGATATTCAGACCTTTGGGTAAATCCCATGTGTGTTCTTGGGGCAATTTTTGCTCAGGTGCCCGTGTTCCTTGCAGATAAAGCAGCTAGCAAATTTTGTCCCACCTTCAAGAAAAAAGTAGGATCATGAATTATTTTCGACATTATCCAGAAAAGACACAATGAATGTACTCAAAACAAGTAACGGACAGATGTGCCATCTAAGAAGAGTTATATTTGAGGTCCCTGAAGCAGGACAAATGTTAACTCTACTCCGATCTTCAATTTAATCCATTAAGGTATTCGCTCATTCAAGTTTCATCTCCATCCAACTGGCACAGAGAAGGAAATAGAATATAAACAAATGGAAAAATAGGGAGCACCCAAGTTCCGACTGACTTTAAACATAGAAGGCAAACAAATCATCTGCAAGCTTATTATTTAAAGTTGGCTCAGTACACTCTCACATCAAGATAAAAGTTTTCGAATTACAGATAAAACAACAGGACATATTAGTTATTACATAATGACTACATTTGTACGTGGAAACAGCAATAGTAGGCACTTTCATCACAACTACACATCCACCCCAGAAAACTGACAAGCTACAAAGGAATACAAGACATGGTTAAGACCAAAACTGCCTAAAACCGAGCAAAGCTCTGCCTGTTCAGATCAACAGACCAACCCAAAGGCCAAACCTATACAAAACTTTTGTTTGCCCCAAAAAGACCCCATGTGCTCCTTATTTATATACTATAATTTCTATCTACTAACATTCTATGCAGTATTAAAGATTTTATCTACTACTAGATATTGGATCCACTAATAGTAAGTCAGGCCCTATCAAAAACCCCAGTTCTGACATCTAGTTCTTGTCTACTTCATCATATTACTTCATGAGAAGCTACGAAGGAATACAAGAGATGATCAAGACAAAAACTGCCTAAATCAGAGCAAAGCTCTGCCTGTTCAGATCAACAAACCAACCCAAAGGCCAAACCTATACAAAACTTTTGTTTTCCCCAAACAGACCCCATGTGCCTCCTTATTTATATACTATAATTTCTATCTACTAACATTCTCGGCAGTATTAAAGATTTTATCTACTACTAGCTATTGGATCCACTAATAGTAAGTGAGACCCTACCAAAACCCCAGTTTTGGACATCTGGTACTTATCTACTTCATATATACTTCATGAGAAGCTATGAAGGAATACAAGAGATGATCAAGACAAAAACTGCCTAAAACAGAGCAAAGCTCTGCCTGTTCAGATCAACAAACCAACCCAAAGGCCAAACCTATACAAAACTTTTGTTTGCCCCAAACAGACCCCATGTGCCTCCTTATTTATATACTAACTTCCTATCTACTAACATTCTCGACAGTATTAAAGATTTTATCTACTACTAGATATTGGATCCACTATAGTTAGTTAGGCCCTATCAAAAACCCCAGTTCTGGACATCTGGTTCTTGTCTACTTCATGACCATATTACAATCAGTGAGTATCAGTCAATGGTCACCTATTCCATCATTTGTTTAGTGCCCATGTTTTATGCATGGCATATCAAATCAATTTAGCAACACCGAGACCTCAACAGCATCTACTGAAAGTTCTAAAATCTTTTAACATCAATATAGTCCCAACAGTTGACCATCCAACATAACATTTCCACGGCAGTAGTTCTAGCTACCTTTTTACTCATAGGAATATAGCAACTCACTATAATCCATGCTTTTCAATGAAACCTGTAACTGTCATAGCATATCTTTCTCATAAAACAAGAGTGCCTAAAGATTGAGCTAGAGTATAAGTATTAAAGAAGAAGGATCACCAAGCAAAACCAAGGGCCTGTTTGTATAGTCATCAAATCAGTGTCCAGCAGCTCAAGATCTGGAACACTCCCACGTTAACCATCTCACAATGCTGGAACCCCATGAAGGTTAAACATTAATGGACAAAGATACAAACGAGACCAAGAGAGAGAGGGGGTTTCCATAGAGTTCTCAGTAGAACCGCAGATCTATAATCAGTAACAGATTAGTAGTCATTGAAAAGCCTAACTAGTTGCAGACATCATCCAGAACAGCTATTCTGAGTAGGGTGCACAAGATGGATATCAAGGAGACACAAAACTATAAATATATATGTACACATATATAAAGAAACCTACTGCAGGAACAAGAACACCCCATTTGGGAGATAGACACAAGACTATCTTTTCATCTCTAAAAGCCATACACATCAGCATTTATAATTATGTTTTTGCTTTATTGTCTCACACGTCATATTACTTCATTCATATGTCTGCTGAAGCAAATGCAAACAGCGAGGAATAAACCAAAATAGGGTTGAAAATTTCGATCAGGAAACAAGATACACATGGTTGATGTAAGCAATCAGAAAATTGCAGCAAATAATAGTTTTCTGTTTTATAGAAAGTGGTACATCGAAGTTGAGAAAATAGGGAGGTCTGACCATCATGTAGGGGTTGTGGACAGCTGGATAGAGAATGGCCACTTTCTCCACAATTGTAACACAGCCTAACATCCACAGATTCATTGCCCTTGTTCGGACACCTCTTGAGCGTGTGACCACGTTGTCTACATAATAAACATGTCTGCAGCCATCACAAGTTCGTTTGTATATTAGAGATTTAGCCCACTACCAATCAATGGTTCTAGCATTGTCCCAACATGCTTCAACTGGATCAGCTATTAGTATGATTCGGCGCCCCGAATTGTTCAGTTGAATAACCACGGACGTGTAATTAAAGGACAGTGAACTGCCCGAAATACAGGAAAGCGAACGATTAAATTAGCATCATTTCTCAGAACCGTAACACTCTTTAGTGATCGACAATACCAGCAAAAGAAAAAGAAAAGGAAAAAAAAAGTCCAAAGCGAGAGACCTTATTCTTTTCCCACTGAGCTCTCTCAGGACAAAGCTTTGCAATATGGTCATTTCCTTTACAGATAAAGCAGCCATCCCCAGGCTTCAATCCAGGGACTCTGAGAGGGTGTCTCTTCAGGTTTGATTTTCTATGTTTAGCAACACCTTCTAGGGTTTTAGCAGTTTTTTTCCTCTTCAACTGGGATTTTTCCTTCTTCTTACTGTTAGAATCCTTTGGAGGGTTTGGCTCTTTTGCGGGAAACAGTTCAGGGTGCCCTTTTTTAACCTCTTTCTAGCTAACCTCTGCCTTTGGTTCGCCATGTGTGACTGCTCGCAAGGGATAAAGAGAGCGAGCGATATAGGTGGAAGAATTGGTGCTCTGGCTGAACCCCGCCCCTTGGCGGCGTAGACGGACCTAAAGCTTGAGTGTGAAGAGGCAAGGTAAGGGCATCCACAGCAGTGGTTCTCACAGCAGTGGTTCTTACCCATTTCTTACTGACACATCAAAACAAAAATAAAAGGAAATGATATGTGGAGGTAAGGGCATCACAATGGGGTTCTTGACACAGTTTCATTGGTGAAGATTAAAATAGAAAAAGATAAATAGTGATGTGGAAGAGAGAGAAATAAGAGAGGGTTGCTTAATTAAGAATCTGGAGGAGAGAAGGTTCTTGCTGACACAAGGAGAGAGAATGAGATGAGAGATTATAATAATATATTTTAGTGGGTGGAATCCACTTTTCTTATTGTGGATGCCCTAAGAGGTATACACGGGTTCTTAGCTAAGAACCCCTTCCTTACTGACACATTAAATTGAAAAGAGAGAGAATGTGAGAGAAATGAAGAAAAATATAATATAAGAGATGTCTTACCTTTTTGCTGTTGTGGATGCCTAAGAAGATATTGGTCGAACCCAATCGGGGCCGTCCGAAGTGCCTGGGTGTGAAGAGGGGCAAGGGAAGAAGTAGGCAACCGAAGGACCATTCCTTGAATTCCTGTGATTTTAGTCCGTCAAATTCCAGAAATTATAGTCAACCTGTGAGCTACAACCACTATAGTCAGCCCGGTTACATATTTGTACGTCGCAGCTGACTTGGCAAGTTAAAAAAATGAACGTAAAAGAAAATTGAGTAAATTATTTGGAATCCCTTCAGTAATAGGTATAATACGGTTAACTCCCTTGTGTTTATCATAATTATTGAAAATCACCTTGAGGTTATGGTATCTCTGACCATGAGCCCCCGAACTATAACTTTGTTATCAAAACATTAACTACATGCTGGCCCATCAGCTTAATCACATTAAATGTCATCCTCGACAATAAAATTGTTTAATCAACATCGTATAACTCTCCTTCATCCCAATTCAGATACATTTTGAGGTAGGGTTAACATTTTCCGGACAACAAGAATGCTAATTAAGCACTGTTTTTTGTCAAGCATGTCATTAAATGTCATTAAGTTGATGAGTCAGCACATGGTTAACGTTTTAATAATGGAATATATAGTTAAGGGGCTCATAGTCAAAGATACTGTAACCTCAGGTGGTTATCAATAATTATGATAAACACAAGGGGTTAACAGTATTATGCCCAATCCTCAAGGGGGTTCCGAGTAATTTACTCAAGAAAATTTGATGTTGCTAAGGGTTATAGTGCACAGAACGTAAAAGAAAACTTGTACATATAGTCATACAAACCTGTACAAATGTTCATTAAAACATGTACATCCTCACGTAAAAACACATGTACATTCTCGCATTTAAAAACTACATATGGTCACATAAACCTTTATGAATCATTAAATATGTACATTCTTGGATTAAAACTTGTACATATAAGGGAGAAAACTTGTACAGATGGTCATACAAACATGTACAGTTGTTCATTAAAACATATACATTTGATAATGAACATGTACATTCTTACATTTAACATGTACATGGTCACATTAAAACATGTACATTCTCACTTAAAATATGTACTTTATCACTTTAAAGTATAGAACGTCTTCCAAATATATTACCCTAAACACACACCCTAAAACCCACCCTAGGAAAGCTAAAAAACGTTCGAAGGCATTTTTAGGGTTTGTGGTGGCGGTTAGGGTCTAAGCCGATGTGGATTGAAAGGAAGTTGGGGAAGGACATAAATCCTTCCGCCTATCCAGAGTGTTGGAGCAATGGTTTTTTCATTTTTTATACCTATTGAGTTAGTTGCTACAATATAAAGTGCAGAATAAATTCCAAATAGATTACCTTACCCTCTATACACCCCAAAACCCACCGTAGTAAAGCTAAAAAAACGTTGAAGACATTTTTAGTGTTTGTAGTGACGGGTTTAGGGTCTACCCTACCCCCAAAACCCACCCTAGGAAAATTAAAAAAGTTGAATTCACCACTTATATTAGTTAATAAATCATAATATCAATTTTAATGAATCATAATACAAAATTAATGAATCATATTATCATTTCAGTGTATCAAAAAATAATATTTTTAAAAAGTTGTCAAAACATATTTATGACTAGTCTTGTTTTGAAGAGCTTGAATTTAGATGAACAATTATATAATTTTTTTTATTTTGGACTTATATATTAAAAGTTACAGCAATTTAAATTTATTATTATTATGATATAGATAAAGAAAAGAAAAATAATTCTTCACACAAAGAAAAAATGCATTGCATTCACAATTCGCTCGTTGGTACACGCTCCCCTCCCCTTGCAGCTTTTTTGTTTTAATTTCTCTAAAATACCCCCAACTGTAGTCATTCTAGCTACAGTCACTATGCAAAAATTTGCCTTTTATATTATTAAAAAAAATTGAGTCACAAATGTCATTCTAGATCAAGTTATTTATTAATAGAAAACAAAGACATGATCAAATATCCATTATCTAAAATTTTGTTTGCAACTTCACAAAGTATCGCTCAGTATTAAAAAGTATAAAAAATCAAAATATTAGTATAATTATAAGTAATTATAAACATATTAAAATATAACAAAAAGTAAAAAACAATAAATAAAATAAAGAGTAATATAGTTGAAAGAAAAAATAGTAGTGAGCACCATAAATACTAATAAATAATAAATATTTATAGAAAAAAACATATAGTTTAGCATATTAAAAAAATAATTTATTCCTTTTTCCTAACATTCCCCGATTCTTCAACCTTATCCTACTTCACTACAAAATTTGCAATTATATTTCAATAATGATTAAAAATTATACAAATATGAATATCAATTTATAAACAAATCTAGAATATGACATACTATAGTTTGTATATAATCTCAATTAGAAACTAAAATCACCATCCACAACATTAATTTTTAATTAATAAACCAAATTTCACTTTAATAAGTTGAAAATAACGAATAATTACTACTAAAATGATCCCAACAAAATTGTAAAAACAAATAAAAGAAAACAAGTTTTTTGTACTTGAAGTTTTTTGATATTTTGATTTTTATAATTTTTTGAATTTATATTTATTTTATTATATATAATTATTTATTTAAATGTTTTCATTTTAAAAATATCAATACCTGCTTAAAGTTTTTATTTTGTTTTGTATTCAATAATTTCTTTTATAACTCAATAATTATTGTTATCTCATTGTTCAAAAATTGTATAATAGTAATATTTAAATTTTAAAAAGAAACTGTGAACTTTTAAACTTGTTATTAATGAGTAAGAGTATTTTTATCTTTCTGGTGCTATGATTGGAGTGAAATTG
This sequence comes from Limonium bicolor, assembly GCA_023374045.1. Taxonomy (NCBI): domain Eukaryota; kingdom Viridiplantae; phylum Streptophyta; class Magnoliopsida; order Caryophyllales; family Plumbaginaceae; genus Limonium; species Limonium bicolor. The sequence continues at coordinate 322,903,615 of CM041776.1, read as the reverse complement.
AGAATTAAAGCACAAATGTCCTAGCATTTTGTAACAATTTTTTTTAAAAAATAACATTTCATAAATTAAGGAAAATTTTGATAGCATTTCATAAAATTTACCTTTTTATTTTGCTTGGATCAAACTAGAGTTGAACACCATAGTGTGTGGTTGAGTTCACGTTGGACGTATGATAATTTACAAACCTATAAGACCAATGTACAAACCTATAAGACCTGGTTTTTGGCTTTCTACATTTCCTGTTGGCCCAGTTTTAAAATGTTGTTTTCTATTTCTTGTATATATATGATATTCAAATATAAAATATTGATATATATATTGTTATAAAATTTAATTAAATTTATAAATATATAATACATACATAATAAATTAAATATATATTATACAAATTTATTAAAAATATATGTATTATAAAATTGGGTCATGTCAAGCTTGTACAAGCTTGAAGGTAATTGCTTAGCTACTTCCTAATGTAGCTATAGATGGCTACATACATGTATATCTGCTCTGTAAAAACTATATTATTAGTATATAAAAGTTGTACGGATGTATATATAACGGTATACATTGAATTCTATATTACTAAAATTGTACCTGATATATATACTGATTTCTTAAATTGTACAATAAACTTACGAAACCTATACTTTTACTGTATACAAACTATACCACCACAAATGTACCCAAAGATAGCTACGCATGCTTGTAGCTAAGACGGATTAAGCTTTAAATTTTATCACAATTCATTTTGATTTTTATTTGAGTCATATATTTGCTCATGTACCGTCAAGATTCATTCGATAATCCTTTTGGGTCCGAATTCGTAGCACTTTTTCCCAGGTCAAATCAGGCCGAGCCAAACTCGCTATAATCATATTTAAATCATACTCCCTCCGTCCCACCCTGACTGTCCTATTTACTATTTGGATATGTCGTTTGATTTCAATTTTTAACATATAAGATAAATTAATTTTGAAAATTTAAATTTTGCATATGATTCCTTACATGATAAACTATATAATACAAAATTTAGTTTTATAAAATTATTTTACCTTATATGTTTATATTGAGGTGGAAAAACGTGCCAAAAAGCAAAGGCAACGGAGGTAGTACGATATTAGAGATTTACTGCAGTAAGTCTACAATGGATTTTTTTAGCTAATAACCACTTTAACAATCAGGGGAATCAACGCTACAATGAGGGGAATCAACGCTTAAGACATCAATCCTAAAAGTTCCTCATCAAGAGCATTAATAGATTTCCATCAACAAATATTTTAGTAGGTTGAGGGCATCCTTTTAGTGTACCATATCCAAGCTGAGCTCTTTCATTATCTCCAAACTCAAATACTTAACCAATCATAGTTAAAACAACAGAGTGGTAAAGACAGGTACTCACTCACTTGTTGTTAAAATTTATTAATCCTGATTTTTGTTTTTCTACTCTTTTAGTAACATTTTTTCTATTTTACTCAGCTTTTCCTATTTAATAGTTTGATCATAGGTCATATTAGTCATTGAGTTTGTTTCCTATTTTCCTCCTATCAGCTTTAGTCTAAATTGTTAGATAGTTGCTATCAGTTACTACCTTCTACTTTTAATGTAAGTCATTTTGAAGATGAATCGTGATCATTTTTCAGTTAGATTCATCTCCAAAATGACTTACATTTACAACTGGGGGAGTAGCTAGTTTTTCACATATTCACGTTGTACAACCAAGCTATAAATAGACTGCCTCTTATAGTCATCAAATGCATCTAACAATTCAATATTCATTAGTGGTACCAGAGCTACTAACAACTATAGCTTCATCCTCCACAACTACGTATCTTTCCACAGAAAAGACTACACTTTAAAGTCTTACTCTACTTCCTCAAGTCAAAACACTGATTGACACTACAAATTGTATGGTTCTAGCTACCGTGCAAACCATCACTAGCCACAATGCTACTCCATTTGTCCACAGCAAAACTCAGAAGAAGATATTACCATTATTTACCCATTTTTATACCACCACACAGAGCCCTATACCTCTTTCATCACTGAAGCAACAAAATTTCCATTAGCCTTTGTCAACCGGGAGAAAAAATCACATTAAGAAATGAAGCCATCACGTCCATCTTGTCTCGCCTACTGTGTAACCCATACAAACTCTTTTTCTTCACTAGTCTTCCACAAAAGTGAAAGTTGCCAACACCATTACTTTTCAAAAGTAAAAGGCCATTGATCTTTGAATAAAAAGGGGTGCTGAGAGCAGTATTGTCTGGAAGTGACAAAAAAATGAATGGTTCTTCTAGTTCCACTTCCATTATATTTATTCCGGTGCTAGATAGGAAAGATTATAATCGGTGATCTATCTAGATGCGGGTTATATTTGATTACCATAGATTATTCACTAGTAGAAAAAGGGCCTATTTCGGCGGTTCCAATGGGCCTATTTCGGCGGTTGTGAACCGCCGAAATGAGCACCGCCGAAATAGGTGTGAGCACCTATTTTGGCGGTTGTAAACCGCCGAACTAGATGCACCTATCTCGGCGGTTCTTAGAGAACAACCGCCGAGATAGGCCCCTGGGATTGACCGATGGTGAGATTGACCATGGGTCTATCTCGGCGGTTGTTCTCTAAGAACCGCCGAGATAGACTCATGGTCAATCCCACCATCGGTCAATCCCAGGGGCCTATCTCGGCGGTTGTTCTCTAAGAACCGCCGAGATAGGGGTATTTTTTTTTTGTTTTTTTCCATTCCAGCTTATATATATATATATATATATTCACCGCATTTGCTTCAATGAGACCTGTAATAAAGCTTCATCCACACAGGGAGCTCCAACACACATTTAAAAAGTTATAAAAGCTCCCAATTAATACCAACGACGCACCACAATTTGAGAGTTAACAAAACCAATGCAATTCACACTTTCATTACAAATAAAAAACACCATTACAATTCAAATCTACCATTACACTATCCACAAGTGTACAGAGTTACATTTACATACTCAAAAAAGTTCACAAAACATCTTCATGATCATCAATTCATTAAACTTGTGCAGACGAACTCCGACCATTCCTCAAGCATCTCAACAATTTGAGCATCATCATACTGACCACCTTTGAACACTTCTTCGTAAGCCTTGAAAAAAATGAACATTAATCTAAAATGTACAAGTCTAACAACATGTAAAGAGCATAACTAAAACTTTCAAAGAATGTTACCTTGTCTAACGAGTGCTCTGGTAAAAGGTTTGCCGCTCCTACTATGTCACTCATGAATCTCATGACAAAGTATCCACATTCTGAACCCCCAGGCTGCACCGGACACTATACAAACGCACATATTGACAGTTATAAACAAGTTTAAACATTATCACACAAATTTATCAATTAATAGAGTACCTTGACAGTGTTCCAAGGGATGGTACTCTTCATTGTTATACCCTGGAGAGATAATGCAGCTCTCATGGAACTATATACATCAGCAATATATATAGTTTTAAGCATCAGTAGCAAGTTATGAAACAGTTAATGTTAAGTAATAATAATTGTTGTTTACGATAACAAACTAATTACCCCAGTATTGCGGTGGAGATCTTCGGTCTCTTGGCACCCCTACCAAGTGAGTCAAATTGCAAGATTCGTGGGTGCTTCGACATCACCAGCACAAGCAAAGACCAATGTCGACTGTCCACAAATTACACAATGTGTTGAAATCATTAAGAAACTAACACAAACTATATGTTTTAGATAATACTAAGAGAAATAGTCAATGTCATACTCTGAATGATATGGCAGCATAATAAATGACTTGTTAGAACATTCAAAGAGGGCATTCGTCATATATTGCATAAGGCCTTGCATATCACTTGTCATCTGGACTGCACTGCACATAGCAGGACACAGGAATCCAAATCTTTGATCTTCATAGACATTGATCGCCTTATCATGCACCCACCTATGAGGCAATATCATTAGTCATTAACTTTTTATTCAAACATCTAATTCATCACCAATTAATGAATTCAAAATATAAAAGGTAGAAGTAGAAGTCACTCACATGGCGGCCGACTTGATAATCGACACATTCAACCAATCCCTCCTGAAGCACTCCTCGAAGTCGGACATATACATCCCAAATCGATGTATATCTTCTCCTTGAACTATATAGTGAAATATCCGCTCGGGATCTTCCACAGTGAGGGAATCAGAATCAGGTGGTAGCAGCAACAACGAGGAATGCAGAATCTGCATGTTAGTCGACAAGCCGGCCAATATTCTCTTCCCCACCAAAGCAGGTCTAAGCACAAAATTTGTGGATGCCTTTGATTGCACAGGTGTGGCAATTCTTTTTCCTTTGCCCTTATCAGTCTTCGGTCGGCTCATATCCTATGATATTAGTCTAATTAAGTATATGGATGCAAGGTGGTACACCAATAGTTTTATAGCAACGGTTAAGAGTAATACCTGCCCAGGGAGTCTGATCAATCGTACAGGCCACTGCACTGTCGCAGTTTGTGCAGAACGCAAGGTAGGTCTTTTGGGATTGGCACCGGTAAACCGACGTCAGCATGCTCGGCAACAAATTCGTTTAGAAGCACTCGTGCATGGTAATGTCGGAGTGGTTCACCGTGCACAATATCACTTGGAAGAGAGGGGAAAAGTTTTCCGCATGCAACCATGACCTCTTCTACTCCAATTTGTAAAAACAGATGGCACTCAGTGGGTGCCTGAGTGTTATGTGGAACTTGTTTAGATAAAAATTGTGAATTCTTCTATGATGATATTAGTGATCAAGTGAAAAATCATAATCGTCATGTACTCAATTGAAATGTTAGTCTAACCTTTAGAGATGCATAGGGAAACGGATCAGCCGAGTGGACACTACTTCTCACTACCGGTGCACTCTGCTGAATGGGTGACTGATCAACTGGTGGTCGAGAAACCTCTTGGCTTTCATGTTGCTGTGGCTAAATCCTTGATATAGCCTGAGCGATCCTCTCGTCGACGTTCTGAGTAATCCTCTGCTCCATCTCAGCCAACGCTCTCAGGTGCTCCTCGTAGCTAATCGACTTTCCCTGGCTGATTCTGGACCGGGTGCGCCAAATGCCTGGCGGATACCAACGTGCCCACCAAACCCAATGGCACGACCTGGATGATCCTTCTTACCAAGAGCGCGTGTAAGAGGATCATCATTCCTCTGTGAGGTCCAGGTGCCCTGGGTGAGCTGAGAGCTTAATTCACCCTAATACAACACACAAATACAGTTATTAGTTTAACATAAGTTCATATACAAATGAAATGAACAGTTTGACTGAAAATGAAATGTTATCACTTACCATTTGAGCAATAACTGCTCTCGTGGCTTCATCGTATTGAGGATTTTCGGGAGTAGAGTTCTTCGGAATGTGGCTTAACTCCCACACTTTCATTCTTCTGCCACTGACATCCAATGAGCCATCCGTGGGCAGATATCCCTTTTGCTCCCATTCTGGTACCCTTTGAGCAATACTTTTTCCACCTAAGTGGTGAGGGTACAGATTCTTCTTAGCATTTGCTTGTTGTTGCGCACGGAGAGCCTGCATAAATTAATGGGATCATGTTAAGTGAAATTTGAAATACCCTGACCTTAAATATAGCGATTAAAATAATTCTAATAAGTATTTAAGAGCCTAATAGTGCCTACGTAATATTGGTAAGGAAAAATAAATCCAAAAGAAATAAAGAAACGCTTAAAAAGCGTAAAACGCTAAATAAGCGTTAAATAACCATAGGGGGTATGAGACCTCGGTTAGCGTATTATAAGGATTCTAAAGGCTTAATTAAGTCTAAAAAAATATTAGGGAATAAATCCCGAAGAAAACGGATCCTTAAAATGGATTAAAAACACTAACGAACATTAAAGCGCGTTTTTCGAGGTAACCGGGAAAACGTGACTTTAAGCGGGTCAAATAGACTCGTAACAATTTTGGTCAACTAAATAGCCATTAATAAATATTAGTGAAGCTTTAGAACCAACTAAAACGAGAAAATAGTAAAAACTGTCAAAAACAGGAAGTTGTGGGGTAGAAACATAAATAACCAAAACTTATGTGTCCAATATTGTAAATTGAATTCTAAAACCCACATGGGCTGTGTGTGTCACGATTTGCTCTCTCTCACACACACTCTCTATTCTCTTTTTATTCACAAAAGACAAAAGCATTTTAAAAAGCAAAAAGTAACATATATTATTTTACCACTCACACTCTCTCTCTCCTATCCTCTCATTTCTTCACTCACGTACAGCACACTCACCTCCTCCTCTCTATTTCTCTTCTTCCTCAACCGGTTGACAATGGAGAAATAAGAATCCCAACAAAAACTCTACCTTCTCTCCTCTTGTTATCCCTCAAATCTCCTCCAAAATTATAAAACTTGTACCATTGGAATCCTCTCATCAAGGAGAACATCTTCCTCCTTTCAAAATTCGAAAACGAGCATCTTCATCTCCATGGGTGTGCAGCATTTGGAGCTTCAACACCACCATTAGAACCACCTCCTTCTCCTTGTCATTTTGAGGTAAAAATATCCTTGAAAGCTTACCTTTTTCTAGCCCTTGTGGGCAAAACAAAAATTCCAAATGAGCCCTTGTTGGTGTCTTGTTGTTCCAGCTGATTTTGGTCTCTTCATTGGTGCTGAAATCTTGCTCTCTTGCTAGCCAAGTACTCCACTTAGTGGTTGAAGGTAATACTCTTTTAAACCTTAAGCATGTATAAACCCAAGGCTAGTTTAAGGAGGAAATTCTAAGTTAGAATTTGTGTATTGGTATGGGCTGTAGCATTGGAGTGTGAACTCCATTTGAAACCAAGAACAAGAGGAAAGAAAGGAAAAGAAAGAAGAAAGGAAGGGAAGGGAAAGAAAGAAAGAGAAACTAGAATCACAAGGTAAATGCTCTTACCTTGAGTTGGTTTATGTATTGTAGTGTAACAGATTTTGTGTAGTAAAATGAGTAAGGTATATGGTAATGAGTAATTGGTATGTTGTAGTATAATGAGGAATAGAATGTAACAATTTGAGGCCTTTGAAAGAGGTTTTAAAGCTTGGGTAGAACATTGGGAAGTAAATGTGCATGTGCAGGAATTTAATGATGTTAGTGTTGGTATTGTGTGGATAGCTTGGTATATTAATGTTGTTTACAAGCAGGTGCAGGTGAAATGAGTGATGTTTTGTGAGCTAAAACATGTGGTGAGAATGTAAAAATATAGGGGAGACTATGTCAAAATTTACCTAGAAACTAGAGAACTTAAGAACTAGGAACTAGGTGAAAAACATGTATTTGAAACAGATTTTGATTGGAGCTAGTAGGTGGGTAGTTTAGGAGAGGTGTGTAATGCATTATAAGCCTTAGGAATGGCATTGTAAGAGGGAGCTATAGATGGAGGAAGTGAGAATCAAAAATCTGTAGCAAAACAGTGTATGAGTACCTTGAATTTAGGAAGAAAGTTGGTGTGCATAACCTTGGAAATGAATGAAGAACTTGAGTATAGCTATTGCAAATGGTTATAAAGGATTTGGAATGGTTATTAAGTGAGTTGGTAGAAGGTAGGGAACTAGCAAGAGAAAGTTAGAAGTGTACTAGTGTGCAAAGTGCAAAATGTAAGAATTGAGGTTTGTGAATTTGAGAATTGAGTAAGGGTTTAACCATGATTTGAGAGGTTTAATGCATGTTTTAATGTGTTTAAACATGTAGGAAACATGTGGAAAGATTGTGGAATAAGTAGAAAAAAATTGGGGTGAATTTGGAGTTCAGAATGTGTAGAAAAACACTTTTAAAAACAGGGTCTGTTGTGGACCGCCCCTATGGACCGCCCTGTGGGGAGGTCCATAGTCGAATTCAGCTGGACGGATTCATTTCTGTCACGGACCGCCCCTAGGGACCGCCCCACAGGGGAGGTCCAGTGCAGAGAAGATTATAAAAAAAAAAAATTGGTTTCTGTTTCGGACCGCCCCTACGGACCGCCCCTGTGGGGAGGTCCAGTACTGGAATCTCGCAGCATAAATGGCTTCTGTCTCGGACCGCCCCTAGGGACCGCCCCACAGGGGAGGTCCGGTCAAAAAAAAAAAATCTTTTTTGGGCTTAAGCAGTAAACCACAGGGAGAATAATGATGGTGGAAGGAGAAAATAATATACACATAAGAACCTAAGAAAATGAGCTTAGGAAATGATGTGAAGTAAATGATTTTGGAATTAAGTATGAAATCTAAGGAACTAGTAATGGTACATTGGGAAACATAAAGGATGAAACGTGTTGGGTTACCCATAGGGAATTAACCACTCGATCAATGTATGTTATAGGACTTGGGTTGTGAACACCGGAGGAAAGTTGGATACAAGTACAACGGTGAACGGTATGATTTCTTCATGCCCTGTATCCTAATCTGGTTACCCGATTTGTGTGCTTATTTGATCACCTAATAAGATAAATGCATGAATCGGACTATATTGCACTTACTTGTGCTTGTTTACATTGTTCTTGATATTTGTCTTGAACAATAGTTTGTATAATTCATGAACATATGAATGATGATGATGATGTGTATTGTATTTTGTAGTGTACTTGTATATTGCACTGTATTTGTATGGATGTGTATATGAGCTTGTATTGTATTATTGTGGCTTGAATGAATGACTTCTGCTAATTCCTAATACCTAACTCCTAACTTAAGTGAGTAAACCGGAATGAGTAGAAGTCCGATATAGCTTCGCCACAGTGAGGATGCGGAGTCACAAGAGGTTGGCTGCAATTCCTGACTCTTAAACTGGTCCGCGGCCCAAATCCCTTAAATGGGTAGCATCCGGATTGGGTGAGTCAAGTAAATCCCGGAGGTGGGACGGTGTAGTCCCCAGGGCCGGAGGTCCCGACGACTTAACTTGAGTAAGAGTAAGAGTAAGTAAGTATGGATCCCGTATGTATGAGTATGTATGCGTATGTATGAAGTAACGAGTAAAAGAGTAATCCCCACCCGATTAACCCGGGTGGACCAATGAAGCTAACAAGAATTGTATATTGTGTATGTAATGTGTGTGTAATTTGGAAAGAGGTAAGTATGTATTGAATGGTTTATGTTGTACTTCTTGTATGTAATGAAGTGTATGTATGTGTGTATGTCTTGCGTAATGTATTGCAATATTATGTATAGGAGCATGTATGCATGTATGTTTTGAATGAATCAACCGCATGTATACGACAAGTGGTCGGCGTACCCTCACTAGTACGCGGGGTATGGGTTATCATGCTCGGCGAAAGCTTGACCCCTTCGGGGGACCATTTTTAGTGTGCAGGTACCTGAGCGAATATGGTCAGGAAGAGACCCGGAGGCACAACCTTTAGCTAGGAAGTAAGTAGTTGTGAGGAATGGTAGTAAGTAGTCTCCTAGTGAGTATGTATGAGTTTGGAAGAGGTATTATACTTGTATGAGGATCCTAGTAGACTCGGTATGTGAATTAAATTGTATTGTACATGGAGTATTGTATGGAATGAAGATTGTAGTACTTTTTTTTGGTAAATGGAGTATGTGTTGTAGTTATGTAGTACTCGGGATTCCGGTCCATCAGACCGATGCTGTATGTAACAGTAGTAGTAGCCTTGTTAGTCACGTGGGTGGCTAACGGCATTGTATCACCCACTGTATGTATGTAAGTATCCGCTGCGTGAGTCTGGATTGTATAAGGAGAGGCAATATCCTTTTTGCTCCCATTCTGGTACCCTTTGAGCAATACTTTTTCCACCTAAGTGGTGAGGGTACAGATTCTTCTTAGCATTTGCTTGTTGTTGCGCACGGAGAGCCTGCATAAATTAATGGGATCATGTTAAGTGAAATTGAACACAAAAAAATAAGAAATTAAGATTAATTTATGTATGTATGACAATAAAGTGCACCTGGAACTCCGGTGTGTGACGCCTCTCAACAAATTGTAGCCATTGCTCTTCTGTTATGCCCTCGTAAACCTCCCATGGTGGTCTCTCACCGTCTCCACCATGATCTGGCTCATCTGGATCTTCTGGAGTAGGCATCTTGTAGATGAACTTGTCAGCCAACTTATTCTTGTGGTCCCGGAACTGTTTCGACATCGCTGATAGCACATCCTTTTTAAGTGCGGGATCCACGGAGAAACGAGACTACGTACATGATCATTCAGTTAGTAAAGTAAACATAAATGTTCTATTATTTCACAAAAGATCATAGTAATAATGTAGAGATTTACCTGAAGACGCTGAAACATAGTATCCTTCAATGATTGAGGCACTTGCTTCCAGTTGTGGTTTATGTTGCAATATGACTTCACCAAATGGCTACCGTAAGCGGTGAAGTCATTCTTCCAATTACCATGGGGTTGGTTGAACTGATTGAAGTCCACCGGTTTTGTAGGAGGGCCCTTGTTAGCCTTCAGCCCACGTGTTGCACCTCTCTTCTTTTGCTTCTTCGCCTCTGGTGGGACAACTGACTCCTCTTCGGTCTGCTGTGAAGGGCCAGCCTCAGTCTCCTGTACTGCTAACTGGTCCTTCTTCTTCTTTCCTCCTCTTGTGACCCGCTTACTTGGTCTATTCTGCTGTGGCTCAGGTTCTCCATGAGAAGCCGTCCAATGGGGTCATCCATAGGGTGATCATCCACTGCAAAAAAAATAACAAAGCATTTTCATCAGATAAAGTCATAACATAAATACTATGATGCATAACAATAACAGTTAAGATGACATTACAGTCTACATTCTACTAACAACATTACCTTTCACGTACAAAAACATAAATCATTTCATATTTTCTACCCAAACACCCTCATCATGGTCAGATCGTGCGTAGAGCAAATCGTTTTCGGTATCATCAATCGAATCCGGTAATCCAGTAGGAAACAAGGATGTTTCCTCTACAGTCTCATTTTCATCGTTATCCTCATTTTCATTTTCGATTACAACCGGCCTTCTTCCTGGAAGAACAACAGACCATCTGCAGTCTTTCGGATCCTCAACATACCACACTTGTTCGCAATCCTTTCCCAGAACAAATTGATCATCATTATAACCGTGTAACCGTGAAAGATCAACCAAGGTAAGCCCTCCATCATTTTGGTACCCGCGTCGGTTGTCCACCCACTTGCACCGAACAACAGAAAGGAATCAATGTCATAGTCTAGTTCCCAGATGTCCTCGATGACACCATAATACCAATTACTAACTGGTTGAGATCGGTTACCGCTGTGGTACTCAGTGGCAGCAGCTTCAATTTTTACCCCACTATTCTGGTTTATCGATTTGGCATCTTGACGTGCAGTGTAGTATGTATACCCACTAATATCATACCCCTCAAATGATGTAATATTAGTTTCAGGTCCGATTGCCAAACATCTGATCTCTTCGCTTACAGCTTCTGGATCTGATGATGCTAATGTCAACACATGATCTTTGAACCATTGGATAAAAACTCGGTTTTGTTCCTTTGTCAGCCAAATGTGGCCTTTCAAAGGATTTTGATGCCTTAACTCAACCATATGGGTTTCCAAATAAGGTTCAACAACCTCAAGATGTTGTAAGACAAACAAATGTGCTTGATGAATAAGTAGACGCGAAACTTGCACGATCTTTCTACCAATAACACCTTTACCCTTAAACCTGCCATAGTGTCGTGGTTTTGGGATACCAATAGACTCTGCCTCACTCAAATAATCGGTCACAAATTCCGTGACTTCCTCAGTCACTGTTGCTTCAACAATGCTCCCCTCTGGTCGATACCTATTCTTCATTCTACTTTTCAGAATACCCATGTACCGTTCAAAAGGGTACATGTACCGTAAGTATACCGGACCACAGAACTGTATCTCTCGAACGATGTGCACAATTAGATGTACCATTATATCAAAGAAAGATGGTGGGAAATACATCTCTAGTTGACATAATGTGATAACAATTTCACGTTGTAGATCATCTAGAGACGTTACGTCAATTGCCTTGGAGCAAACAGCGTTGAAAAAGAAACATAACCGAGTTAAAGCATTTCTGACATCAGATGGCAATATCCCTCGAATTGCGACCGGAAGAAGATGTAACATCAGTACATGATAATCGTGAGATTTCATGCCTAAAAGTTTTAAATCCTTCATCGATACAATGTTCTTCCAGTTTGAAGAGTACCCAGACGGTACTTTTACCGAGTGCAGACATTTGCAGAAACTAATCTTTTCAGCCTTTGAGAGCGTGTAGCATGCAGGAGGTAGGTAGATTCGTTTCCCGTTCTCTTGTGGGTGTAACTCCTTTCGTATACCCATGGTTTGCATGTCCTTTCTGATTTTCAATCCGTCTTTTGTTTTGCCGGGTATATTGAGTAAAGTCCCACTCACTGCCTCACCAACGTTCTTCACAATGTGCATGATGTCTAAGCAGTGTCTCACAGAATGACGCCAATAAGGTAGTTCCCAAAAGATAGAACACTTTTTCCAAATGTTTTTCGCCGGTTTTGATGTGTTTCCAAATACATTTGCAATGTCCTTAACCTTTTCGTACACTTCCTCAGAGCTCAGAGGTAGACGGGCCACACGAGTTTCGGCTTGACCATTGAACAACTTTCTCTTCGTTACTCGATAAGGGTGATCTTCGGGGAGAAGACGTCGATGACACATATAAACATTCTTCCCACAATGTTTTAAACGGTCCGAACAAGTGTCTTCCTCGCAAATGGGACATGCAAATGCTCCTTTAACCGTGTAACCGGACAAGTTCCCATACGCAGGGAAGTCATTGACGGTACAGAACAACAAAGCCTTGAGCGTGAAATTCTCTCTTGCATAAGCATCATATACCACGGTCCCCTCATTCCACAATAGCTTCAGATCGTCGATCAGAGGGGCAAGGTACACATCAATGCTATTACCTGGCTGCTTGGGACCAGATATCAGGAGATAACATGATGTACTTTCGTTTCATACACAACCATGAGGGCAAATTGTAGATCACTAGCAGAACAGGCCATGTACTATGTTGACTACTCAATGTGCCGTACGGGTTCATTCCATCAGTACATAACCCAAGCCTCAGATTCCTATCTTCATGTCCGAAATGTTCTTTGTACCGTCTATTGATGTTTCTCCACTGAGGCCCATCTGCTGGATGTCTTAGTTTCTCATCACTCTTTCTACCCTCCGCATGCCATCGTATGTTCTTTGCATCTTTCGGATTCGCAAACAACCGTTTGAATCTGGGTATAATCGGCAAATACCAAACAAGTTTTGCTGGAGGGCTTTTTTTCTGAACGGAGGAGTACTCACCATCTTTATGCTTATACCGGGACAACGAACATTTCGGGCAATTGTCCAGATGTTCGTATTCACCCCTGTACAACACACAGTTGTTTGGACACGCGTGAATTTTTTTGTACTCTACTCCCATTGGACACACCCATTTCTTTGCCTCATACGTGGTCGTAGGGAGACCGTTCTCATCCGGTAGCATATCATGAATCAGCTCGAGGAATGCCGTGAAACCTTTGTCACTCAATCCATATCTTCCCTTCAGGTTGAACAAATTCAATATAGCTGTCAATTTCGTGTACTTAGTGCAAGTAGGATACAACGCCGTTTTGGATGCGTCCAACAACCTTTGATACTCATCCGGCCGGTCGACAAAGTTATCCTCAACGTTATCAAGCATCTCGTCAATTTGTTCATCATGATAAGTCGACTCACTGTCAACATTGACTCCGGAAGCGCTTGGGAGTTCTGACTCGTTAGTAGTATCGAATGTCTGCTCGGTTCTTGAGTTACACCGATCGTGACTGTAGGAAGATGAAGCATTATCTTCAACACGTTCTCCATGAAAAATCCATTTTGTATAATGTGGCATGAAACCACGGGTCTTCACATGGAGTTGTACGAGGTTGATGCTTGAATAATGTCTAACCACACCACAATCAACACAAGGACATGGAATTTTCTCCGCCTTTGTCCTGTCCTTGTGTTGCACTGCAGCTTTGCAAAACTCTTTCAGCATTTTGTCAAAATGTTCGCCTCTATCACCATACATCCAGTCACGCTCCATACTACATGTGCAACAGATCACAGGTGTGAGTTAGAGCCTTTGTAGAATATGGCCTGTATTAAGTTGCACATGTTTATTTCTAATGGAGCATGACTGGGATGATTGTCAATTAGTCTAGCCTAACTCTAAGGTTGCAAACACAAAATAAACTAGCATTTTAAATTTAAGAAATTGTTGCACTTCTAAAACAGAAACCGGTGTTTAAAACAATATTACGAATACTTTTTCTACAAAAAATTCGGCATGACCTTTGCATAATTGTACACATCCCGTGCTTATTATTCAGCACTCACCAAAGTCATCACAACCACAAACATTCCAACAATGGCAGCAACCAACAATTAAAATAAATCAATTCTTTACTAGCTAACTGAAAACCAATTGCAAATTCAGATCATCAAATCAACGCTTTCAATTCTCCACTGTATAAGTTCAAACCGGTTTAGAGATTAACAAAGAATCGAGAGTTAAAATACGTACTTGTTTTTTAAGGATTTATGGACAGGGGAGACTGGTTCCTGAGAGGTACGCTTCTGTGTGAGAGATGCAACAAAAAATAAATTACAAAAGAAATGCATCAACAAATATGGAATGAAGCTAAATTATGTACTAGCAATTATATTTAAAATACATAATTGCATTTATTAACAAAATAAGGTTTAGTTACTTTACTTGTGCACAGAGAGGAAAGGACAACATGGAAGAAGGCGGAAACAAGAGAGGTGATTCACGGACTTGAATGTAGTGAGACCTGATAAAAAAAATTAGATATTGTTAGACATATACACATACATCAAACAATATTAATTACGAAGAGAATTTAAAAAAAAATCGGCATGACTTTTGCATAATTTTACCTATCCCATGCTTATTATTAAGCATTCACCAACCATTCATCAACACAAATTTCCATCACAAATCAAACTAATACCAAATTTATCCATCAAACCAAATTTTAATAATTTGTGGAAATCAAGGACACAACCATGCTTATTATTAAGCATTCACCAATCATTCAACAACACAAATTTCTATCATAAACCACACTAATATATACCAAATTTATTCATCAAACCAAATTCCAATAATTTGTGGAAATCAAATACAAAGTACAAAAGAGAAAAATGATAAGTTAGATTATATTACCGTTCTTCCACTCCGCTTTCAATCTACCGTGCAATGAATGAGGAGTTTGTTAACCACTTCTCTGTAGATAGAATACAAACTCATTAGTTTACGTATGTTAATTGTTTGTAATTAGGATTGCAAAATTATATATAATGAGCTAAAAAGATGAAGATGTAGGTTGAGTATATTACGGGTTCACAAATGAAAGGTATTCAGCCCCGTACGACTTCAATCCGGTGAACCCATTTAGTGATTTCCCTCTACAAAGACACAACCATGCTTATTATTAAGCATTCACCAATTATTCAACAACACAAATTTCCATCATAAACCAAACTAATATATACCAAATTTATTCCTTATTTGTAGTTACGTTAATTGAAAATTTACAGCGAGTGAAGAGAATGAAGAGATAAGTTAAAGTATATTACCGGTTCCTAAAGGAATTGTTTTCAGCCCCTCTTCTCAATCGGGCATGCGAGACGTGTAGCAGTACCAATCTCTACAGAGGCAACGCAAACGCAAAATAAGTATCAATTGAGGGCGCAACACTATATTGCTAACAACACGACTTTGTTTACATCTTTATCAACCACATTCGTTCGGTATATCAATTATTTCTTGGGCGGGCGTTGGCTCCGATGATGAAGCTATTTTTCTTATAAAAAACCTTTCCATATCAAACCTATAGAAATAAATGTACTAATTTTATTAATTATACCATATCTATTAATTGTATTTCAGTTCAACAAATGTAAGATATATTAAATTGTTACTAACAATTACTTAACAAGTTTTTAATTAATAGTTAAACTATTGAATACCTAAATATAAAAATTAATGACTAGAAAAAAATTGAACCCACAAAATATTTTGATTTTGGCAAACACTATAGCAAACTAGGCAGCAGAAAAAAAAGATATCAATTTCTGATCTATGTGTCTTACCATGATATAAATCTACTGTCATTAGCTAATCGATTAAAAAGCTGAAATTTGATGCTACTGTTGAATATAATAGTATGCGTCGTACAAGTAAATAAGTAATTCTATTAAAAAAATAAAATTTAATGTTGATTGATTGATGAATAAAATATAGGAGAGAAGCTCGTACTCCTCTACAGTCTTTACAGACTCGCGGAGTTGCAGTGCTTTGTTAAGACTTTTTAGGGTTTATATATAGTACAGATCTCTATTGCTCCGTAACAATGTGTTAAATTAATAAATAAATTAGTTAATTATAACAATAAGTAAAACGTTAGGCAATTTTCTTTTCCATATGTGTCAACAAACACAGTACGCACCCAAGTCGGTCCGCCCCTGCCTAACTATACTTAAAAAAGGGCAAAAAACAGTAAAAATATTCACTCAGACATTTCATCAAACACCTTGTGTTCATACATAATTTGATTAGTTTAACAACCAAATCTTTCAAAGATTTGACACACACAATAAATATCAGCATCAACAATCATAATGTGACACACATCTACCAATTTTAACAACACATTTGTAATTTTTTAGTCAAAACCGAATTGGACTTGTTTTACCCAGTATATTGTAGCTGCGGTTCTTGGTTGCAGCAACAACTTCCGATGACAACCACGCACGACCGGCGACGGCGGCGCGACGACGGCGAAGGCGGGAGGAGGGCGACGGACGTCGGAGCGGCGGTGGTGTGGTGGCTGTCGAGATTGGTACTCAAATTCGCCCGTTACAGAGAAGAGAAGAGGGGTTAGGGTTGTAACAGCGTAACGGAGTCGGGGCTGGGTGGGGGTGTTTATTAAGCGACCTATCTCGGCGGTTGTTACTAAAAACCGCCGAAATAGGTCCTCCGTAATTTTTTTAATTAAAAAAATAACCTCTATTTCGGCGGTTCCTAGTAGCAACCGCCGAAATAGACAACCAAATATATCTATTTCGGCGGTTGTTACTAGGAACCGCCGAAATAGATGTTATTTGTTTAATTAAAAAATTACGGAGGACCTATCTCGGCGGTTCCTAGTACAACCGCCGAGATAGGGGCGCCGAAATAGGTCATTTTTGTACTAGTGATTTGCAGTAGTGAATGATGGTGTTTCGGAGCTTGCAGGCAACATAACTGATGCTCAAGAAAATACCCACAAGGAAAAACTGTAACACCCCTAATCCTAAACCTGTAATAACGTCGCATGTCGTAGCATAATAAATTATAATTCGCAGTGGAAAATAAAACTATCTATCCTTGGTGTTACACGTCGTTACTCACCCTTGTGAGTAACATTAGGCCCTGTAAGCACGATGAGCTTAATGAGATGGATTGCGCTCTTCTCGAGTATCTTCGTGGGCCACTACAGGGTACCGTTTCAGCACGGTTTCTGGTACACCGACTGATGTTTGCTCAGTTGGTTCGGGCGATCCTACACAGAGATACACAACGCCCGATCTTCCCGATGCTCCTTCATCAGCATATCATTCAAACTTTGAGGGAGGATCAGATTCCACGGACTCTTCAGTATCACCACGAGTCCACCCTCATCGACCTTTCTCTTCTACGTCGTTGGTGGTTTCGAGAGTCTACATCGGGAGAGCACCGGTATGTCCTTTCAGAGCAGAGGCCTAAGCAAAATGCCACTGCTCAGGACTACCCGAGCTACCAGGGAGATGAGCCCCAACTGATGTTGCCCCCACCTTCCTCCTTCTCCCCTTAGCCTTATCAGCATCCTTAGACTTCTGGTTCCGCTACTGACATGGGTCCTCTTTATGAGCGGATGGACCACTTTCAGCAGACCCTTGATCAGCAGCGACAGTCTTTTGATGTCTACCTCCAGGCTCAGCAGGATACCTGGACAGATTATGAGGCCTTTCGGGCAAGCTATGAGGGGTATCACTCTGAGATCACCGGTCGGGTCGAGGCGGTTGAGCAGTGCCAGCAGGAGATTACCACTGGTCATCAGGTCTTTGAGGAGCGCATTACCCAGCGCCAGGATGAGCATGAGAGGAGGGTAGATGACCGTCTCATGATGGATGTCGATAAGATGGATAAGAACATGGCAGCCGACAGGAAGAAGATCAGGAAGGAGATCAAGAAGTCGGTAGAGTGTTCAGTGACTGCCTTGATCAAGAGTCTCCTCCGGAAAGATATGAAGAAGAAGAAGGCGTGTTGGGAGGCGAAGAAGACAGGGTCTTCCCACTCCTAGCTCTTCTAGCCTCTCTGCTTCCCCAGCAGCTTCTCATGACTCTTCTTCTGGCACACCACTAGCATCTTCAGCGCTAGCAGCAGTTCTCTAGTTCTTTCTCTCTCTTTCTTTGTTTTATTTTACTTTCATTTCTTTTTTATTTTATTTCATCTTATTTTTATTTTTATTTTTAGTGTATAACTAATGGATACTTATTTAACTCTCTCCTTGTGTTATGGAAGCTTGGTACTTTTATGAGTTTTTGGTTTTAGTTGTCTTTATTTTATGTTGTGAGCAATTCTAATACCTTGGCTCATCACAAGTGTAGGGCGTTCCTACCCTGGTCCCTCCATAATAAGGGGAGTATTTCTTTCATGTTATTTTTCCTTTTCTTTCAATTCTTTGTTCAATTATTTCTCTCCTTGAACACTGGGGACAATGTTCCTGCCAAGTGTAGGCCAGGGGTCCCCCTTTAAAATTATTATATATATATATATGAAAAAACTATATGTATAAATAATTGTTATAAGTTGAAGTCTTATCAATGTTTTACTAAGATTTTTGCATGTCTTTGACAAAGTAGATTAGGGAAGAGTAAATGCTTGTTCTCTCAAGAGGTAAGCTTTCTAATGATATTTAGATCTCTATTTTAACTTCTTGATTCTCTTTATTAATATAAGTATACCTTACTCCTTTTTTATCTCTGATTTACTTCTGGGTAATGTTTTCCTTTCTTTTCAAAACAGTAAAAATTCTTTTGGGTGAAAATCTTAAATAGGAAATATGTATGAAGAAAAAAAAAGAGGAAAAAGAAGAAGAAAAGGAAAAAAAATATTCTTCTTCAAAAAAGGAGAAGCATTATATTCTATGAGGTTGCAAAAATTGCCTCATAATAAAGAAACAATCGAGAGTGTTTTTCCTTTTGTTTTACTCCTAAATTTCTCATTCTAAAAAAATCATGGTCAGGTTTAGAAACCCTTGAAAAATAGGGCTGAAACATGAAATCCATTTATGAGGGTTTTAAGCACATTCAGAAACCCTTGAAAAATAGGGCTGAATGTTGGAAACCGGAAAAAGGAGAGAGTACAGATTCCCTTATGCAAAATAGCCCAAGAGTTTTTGATCGATTTTTGAAATTGAATGTTTTATGTTATACTCATTAGTATGTTTTTGATGGATTAAGGAAGATTAAGTGATGCTGGTGAATTAGAGTCAGATAGTTGGAAATGATTATCTAGTTGTCACTATTATGGTTATTTGTTTTGTGCACAAGTAGTTATTCTTTTCTGATTAAGTTTTACTCGAGGACTAGCAAAAGGTAAGTGTAGGGCCTTGATAAGTCTCAGACTTATCATATTATAGTAGTTAGAATTATAGGTTTATTGATGAAAATAAGGTTAAAATAGCTAATATTTATGTTATATTATATATAAAGTTTATTATTTATGTTCAGACTTATGTTTGGTGTATTTCTCATATTAGGAATAAAACTTCTAACCAAAGGATGAGTTCTGCCGGGTAGGACGCCAGATGTACAACTCACAGCAGCAATATGGAGCAAAAGCAGAAGGCATGCCGGATCCGGTGCCGGGTATTTCCTACCCGGCACCAGTGAAGAGTCGTCTCGATTCGCCAAAAGTTGACAGTTAATTACCGTTATCAAACCAGCCACTGTTGGGTCTGGTGCCGGACATTCCCTGTTCGGCACAAGCATCTCCTTGATGATTTGGCGGTTTAATTAACGGTTAAACAACACATTTTGCACGTGGTTCCGGGTACACTACACCCGGCATGACATCCGACACACATGGAGATTTGAAGTCAATAAATAGGCCGAAATTCCCCACATTTGAACACACTTCAACAACCTATACACTCCACTCACATCTCACAATCCGCATTCATCCAAGTGTTGGTGTCCAAGGAAGTTCTACGCAACCATCCACACGAAGAGAAGGAGATCCTTGTCGGGTTGAGGCTATGACCAATTCCTTTACCCTCTTGTATTTTCTTCTCATATTTTGTGTAGATGGTTGAGTATAATTCATGTAATGGTATGAAATATACCATGGCTAAAAGGCCACGATGGCTACCGGAAGGGTCTACCGGAAGGGCCTACTTGAAGTTTTTATTTGAAGAGTCTACTGGAAGGATTTCTACTTGTGGAACTACTACCTGAAGACTTGTTACCGCCTACCGGTGGACTTACCACCTTAAGGTTTTCTACTAAAAGGCCGCTACCTGAGGCTTCCACTGGTAGGATTACCACCTGAAGGATCTCTACCAGTAGGAATGTTACCCGAAGGGTTGCCACCTTAAGCAAACAAATCCAGTCTTATGCCACGTGTACAAGCAAGTTGAGTACCAATTTCGCTACCAAAAGTCTATAAATAGGGGCATGGGGGCTCATTTATGAAAAAACAACGCAAGTTAGAAGGGAGAGAAAATACTCCTACGCCCTCTAGGATTGTACTGCATAATATCATATCAATGAGTGGACGTAGGCCGATTCTGAATACCAAATTATACGATTTCATTTGGCGCCGTCTGTGCAAAACGAACATCAACCACGATTATCCACTCTGTGAGAATTGGTGAAGGGTAATCTGAACCAAGAATCGATGTTCTATCGGAAGAAGGTATAGATTATCCAACCACGGATTATCAAGGATCGGGGATTCGTGATTCGGTAAGAGCTTAATGAGAAGTGTGCGGTAACCGCTACTCGGCGGTGTAAGTGTGCGCGATTCGTAATTCGACAATAGAAGTTCTACAGCGACCGAAGGCTCGAAGGCTTCATTCTGAATATCGGCAATCTCCGCGAAGCTTTTTGGGAGTCGGACACGCTCCTTTTACCAAGAATGAGACCGTAAAGCAAGACAAATGCATCGGCTCACAAAGCGCATACAAACAAGATCCTCTAAGATCAAACCGATAACGCTATACAATCGATTAAGATACCCCGCCGCATCTGTCGAATTGTCAAAAACAATCGAGCAGAAGCAAGAACTTCTGGTCAAGGATGAAAATCGTGAAGAAATAATCCACGCGCAACAAATTAAAATCCTACGAGCAACAAATTCCAGATCGGCTACTACCTTCAACGACAAAAGCGATGATCTGGACTCCGACGAAAAACGTAGCCTAAAAGAGAAGGATGAAGTTTTTTAGTTAATTAGAGTGTAAAGGAACTGCTGATCGATCAAGAATGATAGAGGACCATGATTGGAAAGTCAAGAGGATCAAAGAAAGTCATATTCTCAAGAATTCAGGAATATTGATTCGCAACGGACTCTTTCTGTTTGGAGGAGGTTGCAACCGCCTATTACTCAAAATATCGGAGAATTTGTTAACCAAACCTCAATCCAGATTCCAGTTACATCGGCTACAGGGAGAATTACTAAACTTATTCCCATTATTAATTCTAAAAATTGTGAATTAATGTACGAGTCACATTTCGATTCAAACGCTGATTTAATTTACGCTTGAATCCAGAAAGGAAGGAAATGTAGCGGACCCACGTCCCGGGAGTTGTTCGATTTCCGAAGGCCGGAAGCAGTAAAACAAGATTTCTGAAGGATATTTTAAGAGACCACTTAGAAAATAGCTACTGTCGACATCCACAATCGATTGGCAAAAATTTGGCATGGTCCGTCCGGGCAACAACCCCGAGCGCACGACACCACGTTTAGCCCCTCCCCAGGTGACATCAAATTTCAGAACCAGGCACGCCTGGGCACAGACCAACCGGGTAAGGAAAGGCAAGTGAGAGAGGAAAGAAGTTTGAGGTATTCCTACCCGTTTCTCGCCTAGATTTCTGCTTCTCCGAATATCCTTCATAAAAGGTACATCTCTAAATCTGAAATAAGCTTGTGATAATTCAGCGCACAAAAGTTGGGGAGTGATAGAGTTGAAGGTTTGTAAACTGCCTCTCCTGATTTCGATTTTATCCGATCCTGTTCTTCTTAATACGGTGGGATACAATCGGATTGTCATTGATATTTACTGTTACATTCCATAGCTGTTTCCTGCTCCAAGACTGTATTAGCAAGCAAACACTCCATTCTTACATAAGTAAAAACTGCACTTAGGCCATTTTCCGCTACCTATTGGGAGTAAAATAGAATTACGATATAATAAGAGATAAGATATTTAGAATATCTTAACAAACCTTGTTATCTTTATTTATTTTTCCTTTATCTTTGGGGTTAGTTACAAGTTGTTAGGGAATTGTTCTCTTTATATTCATTGGTTGCAAACAGAAGTTTTTACACGTTGAATATACAACAAAGCTTTCTCTTTTACAAAAGTTCACTCTTCTATCAATTCTAACATGGTATCTAGAGCAAGGAAAGAGTAGTTTTTCTGGGCGTTTCTTATACAAATGGCAGACGACAAAGGGAAGAAGGATGCCGCCACAGCCGCTTCTTCGACAAGCGTCATCGACGTCAACGATCCTATCTTCGTTCATGCTGCTGAGAATCCAGGTTTGATGCTCACTTCTAAGTTTAGTGGAACCGGGTTTCTCGGCTGGAAATTTGACATGACAACAGCATTAAAATCAAAAAATAAGTATGGTTTTGTAATTGGTAAAGTAGAGAAACCAGATGAAAAGATACCTTGCGTTATTCTGCTTGGATGAGATCGAATCCTCTGGTGGTTTCGTGGATTAAGAACACACTTTCACCAACATACTTGAGAGTGTCCGCTACAATGATGATCCGGTAGAAGTTTGGGAAACCCTCTGTCTAACGTATGAACACAGCAATCTTGCTGTGGTTCATTCTCTCAAACGTGACCCGGGGAGTTAAAACAAGGAGAATTGTCAGTGGTGGATTATTCAACAAACTAAAGAAAGTATGGGGGGAACTTCAGCAGGCACGTCCACCGCTGAGGTGTTCTTGTGGTGGATGTACTTGCGGTATTAATAAGGCAATAAAGAAGGCATCAGATGAAGACAAATTAGTGCATTTTTTGATGGGTTTAAACAGGGAATACTTATCTATTTGTGGGCAGATTTTGGCTATGCAACAGTCACCGGAGCTTGAGAAGGCTTTCTCCATTGTTATGCAGGAGGAAGAACAGAGGGGAGGTAAACCGGAAAAGGATGATCTTCGATGTCTTTTTACAGTCAGAGGAACATACACTCAGAGGGTTTGAAAAACCCTAACAGCCGCGAGCCAAACAGAAGCAAGGTACAGTGCACATATTGTAAGAAACCCGGGCATAGTGCTGAGAATTGTTATCAGAAACAGCGGTGTAACCATTGCAAGAAGAATGGCCACATCGAACAGGACTGTTTTTTCTTGCACGGACGCGAGAATATACTCGCACGCAGAAAGAAGGCTTATGCCAGTCTAGTTCATACAGAAGAACAGACAGAGAAAACGAGCACAGAGCAGGCACAATCGCACAGAGATGATGGGCTTACTCCCAGACAGATACAGCAAATCACAGATTTAATACGCAGTGCAAACACAACAGCCAAACCAGAAGACCCAAATTTTTGCAATTTCGCAGGTACCGATTCTTACTGCGCTACACTTTGCTTGCTAAATTCACAAAACTTACTTGCCAAACAGTGGATAGTCGACTCGGGAGCCACCGATCACATGACAGGTGATGCGGGGTTGTTTATGAATTGGAGGCATTTGCGTAATGGTAAAACAGTTCTCTTACCTGACGGTCGACCGCAGTTGGTAAGGTTTATCGGTGATATTCAGCTGGGAGAGCGATTTCGTCTTACCGATGTGTTGTTCATCCCCGAATTTCAGTTCAACTTGGTGTCGGTGCGCAAGCTTACTCTCGAGCTTGATTGTACCCTAATTTTCGGTGTTGATTCTGTCTCTGTCCAGGACCGCTTCACAGGGCGAATTGAGAAGGTTGGGCGCGGCTCTGACGGACTCTACACGTTGGACCCAAAGGATATCGATGCGGCTCTGGGCCGGCGCAGTTCAAGTCCAGCTGCGATGTTGGGCCAGCCCGTGGCGTGCGAGTCTGTAGCAGAGCCAGTGGGCGGGTCGCAACATCTGATCCAGTTGAAACGGGCTGTCATAGTTCTTTTTCTAGAGCAGTTCAGTTACATTTTGCACTCGGACATGTTCCTTTTCCCAAACTCGTTTCGATGCGTTTAATCAAAGATTCAGAAATTCCAGTTGATTATGTTTGTGATATTTGTTACAAAAGTAGAGCTCAGCGATTGCCTTTTGCCAGTTCATTTATTAAAACCAAACGGGCCTTTGAGATGATACATGTGGATATCTGGGGACCGTTTCGGGAGGATACATATAATGGCTACAAGTACTTCGTCTGTTTTGTTGATGATTTTACTAGGACAACCTGGGTACAACTTATCAAACAGAAGAGTACTGGGTGGCAAGTTCTTGTCAATTTCATCAAGATGGTAGAAAGACAGTTTGAGACAACAGTCAAGGTTGTTCGGACGGATAATGCAAAAGAACTTGGTAGTTCTATTGAAGGTCAACAATTTTTTGCTAAAGAGGGGATTGTACATCAGACTACTTGTGCTTACACGCCGCAGCAGAATGCTGTAGTAGAGCGCAAGCACAAATATTTGCTCGAAACGGCAAGAGCGTTGTTCTTCCAGTCCAATGTACCATTTTCCTTTTGGGGCGAGTGCATTCTACATGCCACCTATTTGATCAACAGGCTTCCTACGAAGGCGTTGCAAGGCAGAACGCCGTTTGAGAGCTTGTATGGACAAAAGGTGGAGTATACTGGCATTAAACCTTTTGGTTGTCTTTGTTACAAGACGATTTTGCATGGTCATTCAGGCAAGTTTAGTCCGAGGGGTGAATCTTGCGTTTATCTTGGGGAGGATCCCAGAAAGAAAGGACATAAGGTCCTTAATGTTCGTACTCAGGCAGTGGAGGTTTGCCGCGATGTTAAGTTCCATCCTTCTGTTTTTCCATATATGAAGAGTTGTCTTCCTGTGCAACGAACAAGTGCACAGCCTTTGTCCGATGACGTTTCTTATGCCATTTTTGATGATGATATGCAGCCACATCAGCCTGTTACTGCTGATTTGCAGGAACATGATGCTCCGGTACGACGTTCTGGTCGTGTGAGTAATCCACCGAGTTATCTTGCTGATTATGTTTGTAATACTGCATTCTAGGAGGTGCTCGATGAGAGGGTTTATAAGACGGAGGGTGCTCACAGTAATCTGCTCGCTCGTTATGACAGCCTCACTAACATCACACCTCAAGCTTCTATAGCTCTCTTGTCCTGCCAGTCTAAGTTGCCTACTGTTGATATGAGTGAGCCTAGCAGCTATCAAGAGGCTGCACGACATGATCATTGGAATACAGCAATGGATGCTGAGTTGAGGGCTCTCAAGCAGAATGATACCTGGGATGTTGTTACTTTGCCTAAGGGCAAAAAGGTTATTGGTTGCAAATGGGTTTACAAGGTAAAGCTTCGATCGGATGGCACTTTGGAGCGGTATAAGGCTCGGTTGGTTGCAAAGGGTTTTACACAACGGCATGGGTTGGATTATAATGAGACCTTTTCGCCGGTTGTCAAGCTCACTACCATCCGGGCGCTTATTGTTGTTGCTCTTAGTAAAGGTTGGACTATTCATCAACTCGATGTTAATAACGCATTTCTACACGGTGATCTTGACGAGGAGGTGTATATGAGAGTTCCGCCTGGTCTTGATGTTGATGGGCATAACAAAGCTTGTTTACTCAAGAAATCCCTGTACGGTCTCAAGCAAGCTTCTCGTCAATGGTTTTCTAAGTTAGCTACTTTCTTGCGTAGTCTTCATTTTTGTCAGTCGAAGAATGATTATTCTTTATTCTACAAAGACACACACAGAGGGCGTCTTTTTCTGGCTGTTTATGTGGATGATATACTGGCAGTTGGTGCGCATCAGGAGGAAATAGATGCGATCAAGAAGGCGTTAGATTTGAATTTTAAAATCAAAGATTTGGGACCATTGCATTACTTCCTTGGGATTGAGTTTGTCCCTACACCCCAGGGTACGTGTTGTCCCAACGCAAGTTCTGCTCAGATCTTCTTAAGGAATATGGGTGCGAGTCTCAGAAGAATGCACAAGGCCCTATGGTAGTTGGTCAACGGTTATTAGCTGATGATGGCCCCCCTATGCATGATCCCACGGTTTATCGACGACTTGTGGGCAAACTCAACTATTTGTCCAACACCCGGCCTGACATCAGTTTTACGGTTCAACATCTTAGCCAGTTTATGCAAAGCCCTTCTGCGTCTCACATGGAGGCTGCTTTGCATGCTCTTCGTTATGTTAAAGGAAATCTGAACTATGGGATCACTCTTCAAGGTAGTTCTTCCCCACTGGATCTCCTCGCATACTGTGATTCAGATTGGGCGGCTTGCCCTAATACTCGACGGTCGGTTTCTGGGTATTATATTTTCTTGGGCAATAGTCCTATTTCATGGAAGACTAAGAAACAGGGCTCTGTTTCTCTTTCTAGTGCTGAGGCAGAATATCGGTCTCTTCGTCGTGTTACTGCGGAGTTAACTTGGTTGACACGCCTCTTGTGAATTGGGCGTGGACAATATTACACCAATTCCAGTTAAATGTGACAATCAGTCCGCTATACATATTGCGCGGAACCCAGTATTTCATGAGAGAACAAACACATTGACATTGATTGCCATTTCGTTCGGGAGAAGATCCAGCAGGGTTTAGTTGATGTTGTTTATACTCACACCTCTTCTCAGTTGGCGGATATGATGACTAAGGCGTTACCCGGGACGCGTTACAGAGAACAAATCCAGCGCATGGGTATGCATGAGAGTATTCCTCCAAGCCCTGGTAACCTTGCTTACCTACGGCTTGCGGGGGGTATTGGGAGTAAAATAGAATTACGATATAATAAGAGATAAGATATTTAGAATATCTTAACAAACCTTGTAATCTTTATTTATTTCTTATTTTCCTTTATCTTTGGGGTTAGTTACAGATTGTTAGGGAATTGTTCTCTTTATATTCATTGTTGCAGACAGAAGTCTTTACACGTTGAATATACAACAAAGCTTTCTCTTTTACAAAAGTTCACTCTTCTATCAATTCTAACACTACCTACTACTGACGTAGACATGTATCATCGAATAGTTAAGAAGTTGGGTTGCACTGTTATGAATGGTTTTAGTCTGAATGTTTTATGAGTGCTCATTAATGCTTCATGCCTCAGTTTCTTCTTTGTCTGTGAGCAAATGCGAAGCATGATCAAGATTAATTTTGCTTAATAGGGGACTTCGTGAGTCCTATATTGCTTAATCTACTGACAATTTCCTCTGACAATTGTTGCTGCTGCAACTTCTGGTATTAATCAGCGTATTGCAAAACTGGTCAACTCCTTAAGATTCATAGTCTTGAATAGATTTTTACTACCATAGTAAAGACCTGCTGTGACGATCTCTTTGGCCAAGTTCGCGCTAATTTGGCCATTAAAAAACTTTGCTTATTGTTGTTTTGAGCCTAGGGAAACAGTGAAGTACATGCCGTCTGTTGCTGAGTGTTTTAACTTTGAATTTTTAGCCAGACTTTACCCAATTTAATTGAATTGCACTAAGCATTATTAATACTGTAATCAATGGCCTGTTATTTTACGGTATTAAAGCTCCATTTTTTATGGATTTTATATTCTAAACCGTAAAATTTAACTACAGTCGACACTGACCTTCTCTATGAGTTTGATTGCTCTTAATGGCAACTTTGTTGAGTGATATGCAATGATGGTGGCACTGGAGTTAAGGATTTAATGGATTGTATGGAGCTTGCGGACCAGCTTTTACCAAGATATAAAAAAAAAGAAGAAGTCCCGGTAGAACACATCACCCCGGTAGAAATATCATACATCACCCCGGTAGAAATATCATGCATCATGGAAAGTGTAAACCAAGGATGCCTCGGGTCGGGAGTTGACGTCGTCCGAAATTTAGCTCTATCCGGAAGACGGTTAATTCTTATTTCTATCTTATTAATCTTTTTTGCGGCAAGTAAAGTATGTTCTAGCAGTTTCACTTACTTTTAAACCTTTATCTGCTGTTATTAAAACTAAAAGTTGCTACAATCTTGCTCCTGAAATCTTAAATCATACTTCCGGCAATATCTTTCCAAAAACTATGCTACTATGCTTCAGGTCTTTGCTGCCAAAATATATCATACTTAAAATTCTTTAAGATTTTACCAAAATTGGCTACTGTTTCAGATATTTACGCTTAAAAAATTGTTTAAAGTTTTTTCTTTTTTTTTAAAAAAAAAAAAGCTGATGGAAATCTATACATGAAGTAGGTGCGCATTCTGGAAACTCTCTGTGTACCGGATGGAGTTTGGTGACGGATGAATTATCTCCGTCCCAGACGGACGAAATCTGGACCCTTGATCTCACAATATATGATAGCAGTCACAAGAAAAGCATGCATGGCAGAATACTATTTTGTCCTGACAAATCCCACTCTCCGCCCGAGAATGTGACACTATACACTATTTTGTTCTATTTTTCAAATATATATATTTTTACACTATACACTATTTTGTTCTATTTTTCAAATATATATATTTTTACCTTTTCTTTTCCAATACCTTAATGGTATACTTATTTATATTTATTATAGAATATGTTATTAATTACATTAACTAAAATTGTTTTTTATAAGTGTGTCTATAAACTTCTTGAAGGGGCTTTGGTGACCAACGATCTATTTCCCTCCCTGACAGATTAGATCCAGGTCATTCATATTAAAAATAAAATTTAAATCCCAGTCGTCAATAGTAAACTCTTATTTTTTTCTTACTCCTCATCACCACAGAATGTTATGCATATATGTCATTTCTCGTAGATGATGAAATGTCCAAAAACATGATTTTATTGCTGTATTTTTAATAAATCTATATAATAATATATAATATTATTACTGTGTATTTGAAAACTTCATTATTTTAGTGTTTATTTAACAATTAATAGTTAAACAGTATATTTGCATTTATATTCATAATTAAGAAGATGATTTTAATTAGCAATTATTTTAGTAGTACTATTTTTAGATAAATAATTAATATTATATTATTTGTATATGTATATCATCCCCATGTTTTTCTATATTTTAATAAATGGAGTTTCTTCGTCTCTGAACTTGTCCCCGTCCCCGCGTCCCTGTGCAATATAGACGACAATTTCTTCCACGCAGGGGCTTTCGTAATGAACGACTCATCTCCGTTCCAGACGGATAAGATCATGGTCGTCCATATTAAAAACAAAATTCCAATCTAAACCGTTAACAGAGTCATTGTGACTTTTTTCCCTTCTAACGGCTTCAGTGATGCACCAATGTCATTGAAATGTCATAAACATGAAACACCGGATATAACATTTCCACACTACAATTATATATAACGTTTCCACGATGTATAATATAAAGGTGTCCATGTGTTCGGATAAACGTTTCCACCTTTTTATTTAAACGTTTCCACTTTATTAGATATGTGTTTTCACATTTTTTTTATATAAACGTTTCCATGTTTCTACCATTCCATGATTATATATAACGTTTCCATGCCACGATTACATATAAACGTTTCTACGACATAATTACATATAAACATTTTCATTATTATATATGAATGTTTCCACACTACAATTATATATAACGTTTCCACGATGTATATATAAAGGTGTCCATGTATCCGGATAAACGTTTCCACCTTTTTATTTAAACGTTTCCACTTTATTAGATATGTGTTTTCACAATTTTTTTTATATAAACGTTTCTATGTTTCTACTACCATTCCATGATTATATAACGTTTCCATGCCACGATTACATATAAACGTTTCTACGACATAATTACATATAAACATTTTCATTATTATATATGAATGTTTCCACACTACAATTATATATAACGTTTCCACGATGTATATATAAAGGTGTCCATGTATCCGGATAAACGTTTCCACCTTTTTATTTAAACGTTTCCACTTTATTAGATATGTGTTTTCACATTTTTTTATATAAACGTTTATATGTTTCTACCATTCCATGATTATTATAACGTTTCCATGCCACGATTACATATAACGTTTCTACGACATAATTACATATAAACATTTTCATTATTATATATGAATGTTTCCACACTACAATTATATATAACGTTTCCACGATGTATATATAAAGGTGTCCATGTGGCAGATAAACGTTTCCACTTTTTATTTAAACGTTTCCACTTTATTAGATATGTGTTTTCACATTTTTTTATATAACGTTTCCATGTTTCTACGATTCCATGATTATATATAACGTTTCCTCGCCACG
The DNA here is from genome assembly GCA_023374045.1 of Limonium bicolor. Classification (NCBI taxonomy): domain Eukaryota; kingdom Viridiplantae; phylum Streptophyta; class Magnoliopsida; order Caryophyllales; family Plumbaginaceae; genus Limonium; species Limonium bicolor. The sequence continues at coordinate 322,872,944 of CM041776.1, read as the reverse complement.
ATTACATATAACGTTCCACGACCTGATTACATATAACAACTTTCATAATTATATATGAATGTTTCCTCTTGCCACATTACATATAACGGTTCCACGATTATATATAAAGATTTTCATGTCATTATTGTATACGCTTACACAATTAATATTTCATGCCACTATTATATATACATTTCTACGCCCACGATTTATATACACGTTTCCATGCCACAATTAAGTAGTAACGTTTACACACCGTTATGCATAATGTGTCTACGAGTTTTTAAAACGATTCCAAGTTTTTATATAAACGTTACCATTTTCTATTTCCATTATTATATATTACGTTTCCACACCTTCGATCCTCTCTCCGCTAAACCAAAGAATATAAGATTTGTTTGAGGAACGTAAGTTAGGATATTTTTGACACTTAAAAAATTTTTTACATGTATATGATATACACTAAAATGATAATATGATTCATTAATTTTGTATTATGATTCATTAAAATTGGTATTATGATTCATTAAGTAAGATAGTGGAATTTGATTACAAAACTTCGGAACCGATAAAAAATCATTATTGTTGTTTTGTAGTATATTATTGTTGTATGGTATATTTTAAACCTAAACCACCCTAAACCCCCACTGCAAACCTAAAATGCCTTCGACGTTTAGCTTTCCTATGGATGGGTTTTGGGGGTGTTTTGGGGTAGGGTAATCTATTTGAATTTTTCGTACTTTATATTGTAGCAGCTAACTCGACAGGTTTTTAGACCCTAAACCTTCCCACTACAAACCCTAAAAATGTCTTCGACGCTTTAACTTTCCTAGGGTGAGTTTTGGGGGTAGGGTAATCTATTTGAAATTTGTTATGTACTTTATATTGTGCATGAGACATCGAGAGTATGCGATTTTTTTATTTTCTTCTGATCAGTATTTAATTATCTTTTCTAGACTATGCATTTCCGAACTTGTATTTTTGTCTCTTTATTTCTTTTTTTAATCAGCCATCTACATATACCAACAAAATGTAATTGGTTCTAATTAAAGAGGTAACGGTAACATTCACTTAGCTTTAATTTATAACTTTCCTTTCTTTTACAATACTTCAATAATATAATTGCTTATAATTGTCATAAAACAAGTCACCAATTATATAGTAAATTATATGACTACGCACATATATATGATTACTAAATAATACTTGCTTAATCTAATAATAGTATTTATCTTTTACACATCTATACAAAAAAGTTAAGTGTATATCAATTCAATTATTCAGTTGATTAAGTCATGTATTTTGAATTGATATATACTCCGTTATATATATATATAAACGACAAATATTATAAGATTTTTGAATTATTATACAATAGTAATATATGCATATATATAGTCATGTAAAAACTTTGTATAAGTGATATTTTTCTATAATTATTTAAGACATTGTTAAAGGAAAAAACCAACACAATATTGCATACCAATTTGATTTAAAAATTACCGATGAGATTGTATTTATAATTTCTAAAACACTAGTAAATAGAGGATTTGTTGCACAGCATCATCGTACACAATCAAATCTGACCGGCATTGATATTTCAACGCTCTTCCCTTGCATGTGCTATATATTATATACAGATATATATTAAAAAGAAAATACTGATCCATCCAAAATACTGATCCGTCAGGGACGGAGAATTCGTTTCCGTCACAAAAACCTCGCCTCTGTGTACCCCGATACCGGTAGATTTCAATAAAATATCTGCATAGGTCTCATGAGCTTGCTTGGTGGTTATTAAGATTTGAATGTCAGAATTAAGCGTGAATACCTTTGCTTAACGTTAAGACTACCAATATAGGCCCAGTTCGTGAAAGAGCTGATAGTTGATAGCTGATAGCTGATGACTGATTAAGTAAGCTGAAAGCTGATAAATTAGTTAAAATGACATTAGCTTATTGCAATAATCTGATAATGTGTTTGCCGTTGCTAAGCTATTTTAACAGCTTAATGTATAATTAGATTAATAAGTAAATTTATATACATATTAATATGTTATAAATACTATAGTACAATTAAAAATATGTTGGAAATACTATTGTACAATTTTCAAATATGTAACTATAATAATATTCACCAATATTTATTCATCTAATGACATATATGTTGATATTAACATAAGTAATAAACAACGTTTACATAATTTTCTATATATATTACTAATATTTAATTAAAAATTTTTTTTATGTTGTATATCATAATTGCATATATCATATATGTGTTCATAATCATATAAATAATAAATAATGTGCAACATAATATTTCTACATACATATATTACTAAATATTTAAGTAAATAATATTTATTAATATTTATATATCATAATTACATATATAACATAAGTATACATATTCATATAACTAATAAATAATGTGTAACATAAATGTCTATAATATTACCAACTATTTGATATTAAAACAATAGTACTAATATTTATATATCATAATTACATATATAACATATGTATTCATTTTCATATTACTAATAAATAATGTATACATAAAATGTCTACCAACTGTTTAATTAAAATAATATTTACTTATGTTTATATATCATAACTTCATATACGTATATGTGCATAATTTCATATTTATTGATGTACCAAACTACTATTTGTTTGTCAATTTATAATTGCTATATCACATATTTATTCATAGTCATATAAATAATAAATAATGTGCAACAAAATATTTTACAATACATATTGCTAATTATTTAAGTAAAATAATATTACTAATATTTATATATCATAATTACATATATAACATATGTATTCATATTCATATAACTAATAAATAATATGTACATAAAATGTCTATAAATATTATCAACTATTTAATATTAAAACAATATTTACTAATATTTATATCATAATTATGTATTCATTTTCATATAACTAATAAATAATTGTAATATAAGATGTCTATAATACATATTACTAATTATTTAATTAAAATAATATTTACTAATATAATTGTTGAAATATATTGGTATTACAAAAGTAATTTACAAAAGCAATAATGTTGGTATGAGCTGAAATACGTAAAGTACAGATTGACGTAGAGAACAGACTGAAGCAAATAATAACTTATTACATTTGAAAAAGGTATTATGGGATTTTTTTTTCCCCTCACGAACGGGGCCATAATCTAATTTTGCTACTGATGTTCGCTGGTTAACTTGGATGCTCACTAGATTCCATAAACTCGGTTCGGCTCACTTCTTGAAGCATATATTTGTTACTAGTTTTAGTTACGGTTCATTTGTCTTGCACTTTGTTGCGGTAAGATAAGCGTATATTACTTTGGTTTTTAATTCTTGCCAAGTGTCGCAAGCACCACAAGGATAATCTGCCTTACGCTAATTTGCTCAAAAATTATTTCTCTTCGATAGTGTGGTTAGCAGGATAATCAAGAAACCACCCCTCGGAATCATTGATAGTTCAATCCAAGGAGCCATTATCTACCGGTACGTGCGAGTTTGACAGATGTTGTATATGGAGAAACTGTTTCCGCAGATAACTATCACTGTAATTTGAGGCGTATCCGGTAGCAGCTTATTCTCTTTATCGGCCCGGTAGAAACATTGAGTTATGAATCTCCCGGTGGAGATATCAACGGTGAAGGGTCGGTCAACTGTAGGCTCGCATAGAAGGACATAATCCTTTGGTCTAGACAACGTTTCAATCTTAAATTCAGCCCTGGGCAGTGACCTAGTGCGAACAAAAGAATCTGACCGGCGTTTATGAATCAGGCGCACTGAGAGGAAGCAGTCAAGCTACCTCTTGTCATAGCATGGTCAAGGAATGCAGACCTTTTCTCAGAAGTACAAGTTGGACTCATCGCTCCCGAAACCCGTGGGACTTCTTTCTGACCAGAAGACAAGATCTTATGTAGGCTAAAGTTTGTAAAGTTCATTTCCTTTTTTAGGCAAAAGAAAAAAAACTTGTGGGACTAGGAGATATATAGAAGAAAAGAAAATAGTACAAGGTGTAAATTTTATCTTCTTTTTATAAGTTCCACTTTTTAGTATTGAAAAGTAGAACTTGTGGGACTGATGTAATGGTATGAAATATACCATGGCTAAAAGGCCACGATGGCTACCGGAAGGGTCTACCGGAAGGGCCTACTGGAAGGTTTTATTTGAAGAGTCTACTGGAAGGATTTCTACTGGTGGAACTACTACCCGAAGACTTGCTACCGGTGGACTTACCACCTGAAGGTTTTCTACTAAAAGGCCGCTACCAGAGGCTTCCACTGGTAGGATTACCACCTGAAGGATCTCTACCGATAGGAATGTTACCCGAAGGGTTGCCACCTGAAGCAAACAAATCCAGTCTTATGCCACGTGTACAAGCAAGTTGAGTACCAATTTCGCTACCAAAAGTCTACAAATAGGGGCATGGGGGCTCATTTGTGAAAAAACAACGCAAGTTAGAAGGGAGAGAAAATACTCCTACGCTCTCTAAGATTGTACTACATAATATCATATCAGTGAGTGGACGTAGGCCGATTCTTGGCTGAACCACTATAATCCTGGTGTTTGAGTCTGCGTTGTTTAGAATACCTAATTATACGATTTCAATTCCTTGTTATCTTTGGTTAGGAATGATCTTCTTTGTAAAACAATTATGATCATTAATAAAGTTACGAGTTTCCAACTTAGATTTCGATCTTTATGCAAAAAGTGGAATAAGTTTGCTACTTGTTCCCTTTTACTTCAAATTTCTAATAGGATGGGTTTCTAACAGGATGGGTTGAGAAGATCTAAGTGATCTTTGCCTTTGTCTTCTATAAGTTAGGGGATAAAAATTAAGATTTGGAATTAACCATTTTATTCTCCTCTTTCCTGTTCGTTTATTGGCAATAGATTTGCTGGATTCGATAATGGGTTGAGAGTATTTTGTTTCGAACAGAAACTGGAAGACAATATTGACATTTTGACATTGTCGGATGCAATGCCGGGTGTCTAGTGTCCGGCACATTCAAAGTTCTTGAAAATGCCGTGCATCTTATGTCCGGCATCACATCTGGCGTGTTCAAAAGTTGGTTAATTTGAGACTTGTCAATTTGACTTGGTGATCATACTTGTTATTAGATTGATTATTATCCCGAATCTAGGGTAATTCATTGTAAATACCATTTAGTTAGATCTTTAGTTAGTTTTTTCTAATTTGAATTATTATTAATCTTTTCCCTCTTTTTATTAGAATAAACAATTACTAGGATTATGACTAATTTTCTACTAAGTCCCTTGGGTTCGATACTCTTGGTCGTAATTTACTTACACTATATTCCAACCAGGAATTTTTGCTACCCGTAATAGAGTTGTAGGATTTCTTTCATTCTTTTATCTATTTTTGTACATAGTTTTTCCCTACAAATATCTTTTTAGCAGTTGTCATGTGGAATTGATGGTACCAAAAAGAGAACGAATAAGATTCATCAACAAAAAGGGCGTCACTTCAACAACTGTTCTTGCCGTCTGTGACTTTGACACGCTTTTCATGTTTGTATACGCTGGGTGGGAAGGGTCAGCTCATGATACAAGAATATTTCTTAATTTAGTCAGCGAATGGTCACTTTCGTATCCAAAACCACCTCAATGTGCTATCTTAAGTGCATCATTCATTGCCAAAAGCATACTGCAATTCCAAACTATCACCAAAGCTTTCACCCGCGCTAATTGTTTAAGGAAAATACAACCTTTGTGTAAAAAGTTACCCCGACTCTGAAGGCCTAATTACACCACACACGAAGGTTAGGTATCACCAATCCAAATTTAGGGTGGAAAACCAGAGTGAAGCTAAGGAATTTTTTAACAAAGTGCATTCGTCGTTGAGATCGATTATCGAAAGATGCTTTAGAGTGTTGAAAGCACGTTGGTTGATACTCCGAAAGGTTCCTAGTTACTCTATTAATAAACAGGTGAAGATAGTCAATTTACATTACATAACTTCACACAACTTAGTCAATACATGCTTTAGTCTTATGAAGGCAGCCCCGAATTTTATTCCTTATGAGGATGAAAGTGATGTGGTAGATGTTAGTAGTACGTTAAGGCCTAGTGAAGCAACGGAAAATGGGTCCCAATAAATGGTTCAACTCAAGCAAAGGCTGACAGCGGAGATGATGACAAGGAAAAATGGAAGAGCATAGTTTGGGAAGTAAAAATTTGGACTGATTATTGTGCCACGTGTTATAGTTACTTGTTAAGAGAATGACACTTGCCTTAGGCTCTATTTTCTTTTGGCATATTTGTGGCATAAATGGGTGGGTCCCGTGCGGGTCCCATATGGGTCCTACGTTCTACTCCTATAATATACTACCACATATAAAACAACTACAAAACATCAAGACCAAAACAACTGCAAAACAGCCATGTCGAACAAAACCTAGTTTTTAATCAAAATATGGTGATGTAATCATTAGTAGGATACATTTTGTTTAATGACCGAGTAATGTTATGTGTAATGAATACAAAGCACTTAATGATCTTTGTTGGACATTTGTTCGTTTTGTTTCATAAAGACTGGTGTAGATAGAACAAACATTTGTTACAAGCAATATAAGTACATACATTGATATTATGTAGAGATTGCGTGTTAAGAACTGCAATAATAGTAATATTATACATGATAACAAATAAAACAGCGAATCACAAGGCATCATAACAAACCAAACCCAATAAGTGAAACACATTTTAAACCAAAATAGCAAGTTCAAACTAAAAAGAACATCGCAACCTTGCGTATACACCATCAAACCCAAAAAACAAAACAATAACACCTACTGGATAAACAATAGCAAGGTCTTGTACAGTCACCGAAAAACAGCAGGAAGGAGCTGCATTCTGTTAGCGTCTGGTGTGATCTTCTGTGTAGCTCCACTAAGCTAAGTCTACTTCTGTAGAAGTTGTATCATCATCATACACAGTGTTTTTGGTGCAGGTCTAGTGGACGAACTTCCGCTGTGACACTCCTCCTTTTGAGAACAACCTTCATAAGGTTGTAGCTTCGGGGTTGGAGTGAACTTGTAACATGTCATGTCTGTAAACTCAAGCTCATCGAGAGTGGGTTTGTATTTTGAAGGTTAATAACCAAACTAGTGACGGACAAATAGGGAGTCTTCAAACTCCAACTCTTCATCTTCACTGGGTTCTAATAGAGGGGTTTTACTGTCATTAAAACCCTGCTTGGATGGACTATTTGGTGGAGTATCTACAAAAACAACCACATAAGTGTTGCCAATAAAAAGCAACTCTTTTGGTGGGGACGATTCAAGGTCTATCACCTTAGTTACACGAGGAGGGGTACGAGTATAATCATTGATAAGGATAAAAGTAGAAACTGACAACGCAAGAGATGAAGAATTAATAGAAGTCGGATAGTGAGACAAAAAGAATGCAAACACTCCTGGACAATAAAGAAGTTAAATAGACAATGATGCTTTAATTGTTGTGCAGACTCGCCATATACAAAAGATTTGCAGCATTTAAGGAAAATGATATGCAACTAACCACACCTATCTCCTTCCTATAAGTGGTATAGTAAAAGAAATGAAGACATATATATATACTTGGTTTTTCTTTAAATAATGCATTGAAAATATCATTTCCCCACCAACCAGCGGGTGAGGAAAACCAATAGCTGGTTCACACTTCACAACATTGATTCATCCTCTTTTGAGCTGGATGTGTATGAAGAGTTCAATAAATTGGTTAAACAGATCGGTTGGCATCATTAGAGTAATTCAATGCTTGGTAGTTTAGTGTTCTTGATTATTGTGGTTAAGACGATTATGAACAACAATAAGAGAACCCACTCACGATATATAGTCATTGGTGTAAAATGCTTAATAACACTTTAATTGATTATATTACAGATAGGACGTAGCAGATACATTGCTAATTTTGAAACTGAGAATCTCACAGTTCATCACATACTCATCCAAAAATAGAAGCTTAACTAAATTGAACAATAGTCACAAATCCTAAATATAGAAACAAAAAAAACCAATACATTACACCGCCTAATTAAACAAAAGGAAGATATGGAGCAGGATCACATCATAAAACGTCACTATAGTTCGAGACAAACTCCTTGTAATGGTTGCTTGCCCATCAACTAGCTAGACAGTGGTTGCAGCAACATCGTCTGACATCCCTTCCATAATGGCCAACATTGATCTCACAACAATCATAGCATCATTCATCCGGTGAAGGTGTGATCCCATGCTCCTTGTTAAGGCAGTATGATATTCCACTCGACTGCTGTTTTGATTATGCAGATGGCCTGTTGACTGAGTCCCACAAAAAAAATTACACCGATTGCTGCGGAAGAACATACGACCAAAGTTCTTGTTAGTTTATGATATAAACAACATACATTTAACGTGACACCTGAAGTTTATACAACGGGTGTTAAGTTATTCACCCCTATTTCCAGACGTTCTGTTATGCAAATAAAGAAGTAAAATGGATTGTTAAACTGTAGATATATTTTTTTTTAAAAAAAACAGAGCTGTAATACTTATACCGTGAGTACTAAACAACAATGCAGGGTTGGAGGTTGATAGCAAGAGAACTAGACAAAGACAATACCGATAAGTAATGGGTGTCTATCAAAGGAAAATATGAGATTCATGTATAAATAAGACATCAAAATACGTTGTTGAAAATGACAAGGGTGTGTAACGGTAAATATGAGAACACAGTAGATGTAGGAGGATGTTTCATTAATCTTAACAAAAAGAGGAACTTTGATGTGTTCCTTAGCACATTTATAGGTGCTATGTAACCAAAATATAATATTTTATTACATAAGACACTAATAATCTATCAATGTCTACATGGTGGAGTATCTTAGGCTCCGTTCTCAACCCAGCTGCTGGGAGGAGATGAAAATGTTTTTTCTATGGGGCCCACTAATTAAGGGACTAGATTATTTCATCGGTTAAATCTAACGCTCCTACAACCAGCGTTTTTCCCACAATAACTTCATCTAGTAGGACCCACCTCCTTCATCTAGGTCCAGAACGGGGCCTTAATATTCTCACTCCTCTTATCCACTATTTGTACCGTAGCATTCAATTAGGACTTTTTATTTTTTTATTATTGTTGCAAAGCTGCAGCCAATGATATTTGTTTTCAAGTGTTGCTTAATTAAGGAATGATGAGAGAGAAAATGGGTGGATTCCACATCACTGCAACAATATTTTTTTTTTTACTGACACAAGAGGGTGAAATCCATATCATTGTGGATGCCCTTAAAAGTCACTACCGACTACTCATGAGTTAAAGCTATGGAAATTTTCAAAAAATAAAGACATCGGCTGCGTTTTTTCAGTAACTTAATTCATTTGTTGAGATTAATGAGACATATGCCACTTTTTTATTGGGTTACTTTTACTTCTTGACCCCATCAAAACTGAAATACTTTACTCTCATTGGTTAACCATGACGACCTTAATCATAAAGCTATAAAACCAAGCTTTGGGTCCGTTCGATCAAATCTTCCTTTAGTTAGCCATAGTTAACCAATAGTAGTTAGCCATATGCACTTTATTCAAAATTTGGTGGACCAATTAATGAGATAAACAAATAGGAATCTGACATGTAGACAACTTTATGGTAAAACTTCTTTAAATAGATTAATCTATCCACCGAATAACCACAAAAATCTTTCAAACTCATAATGCACCCTTCATGTGAGTTGTTATTTTAAAGGTAGCTGCCCCAGGGGCCTTAGGATTCGCTGGCTGGTCCCAAAAACAACAATTACAAGCTTTAAGTTTAATCTTACTATAGTTAACAAATAGGATAGTACCAATTATACTTTTGTGGATCCAATTAATTTAAATAGTCCAACAAGTGACAAGCGTCACATTAATGAAAAAAAATAGAATGCGCTCATAGAACGCACGAAGATTAGTTTTTTAAATAACACTCTTGGTAGATTTCATTAACTCCACCAGTTCGAAATCGTTTATTCAAGCGTACTGAACCCCGCGCCTACTACTCTTGAAACGATCGAGTTTTCTTCTTCCTCCCGGTTCTTTCTCTTTCTCGTTCTCTCATTCACACTCCCTCCTCACTCCCCACACTTCTCCCGCGATTCCCCCCTGCGCATCACCTTCCCATCACCCTCCACGCCGCCTGTTGAAGCCGTAGCCGCTGCCGCAACCCGCCGCCGCCCACGGCCACGGCCACGCCGCAACCTGCCGCTCTAGCCTACACCAGATTTATGCATAGGAAGAGCTAAGGTGAACCCTAACTTATAAAATAAGGTTAGAATTTGGGGTTTGGCTGAAATTAGGGATTAAGTGTGGTTTAAAACTTATATTAGTGTGGAATTGATGAAGAAACACGTAATATATCTCATAGGTTGACTGTAGTGGCACAAGCTTGTTTTTCTATCTGCTCAAGGCTGAATGCACATCTAGGAAACATGCATGTGAACTTGATCATAGGAAATTACCATATAATTGTCAATATACATTACACCTTTCCCCTCATTTTTTTTTTAATTTTTTGGTAGGTTGAAGCATGGAAGGAATACTGACAGAATCCGTGCAGAACAGTCTCCAGCATTTTATGTATCGCAATGCCATATTTATTTGCGAGCGACTCTGTGCAGAGTTTCCTTCCGAGGTATGTTCTGAAAGAATATGTCAGATCCCTGACAAATCTCTTTTCCCTTTTTTTCTTTTACTCAAATAGAACTTTTTTGTTCACTGTCATTTCTTTATTTCTTCATCAAGGTACTATGATGTAATGGCAAGATAATGTTTCCAACTGACGTTAGCTTATTGTGTCAATTTCTTGTGGAGAATTTGAGCTGAAGGTCATACTGATGTTTATTTATTTGTCTTATAGGTGGTGCTTTAGCAGCAGTAACTGTGGTGTGAAACTAAGTGACAATTTCTGGCGAGAAAAATATTTTCTGCCAGCTGGGGGGTAGTGGTATTGAACTTTTCTAGTGTTTGTAGTCACTTGCTCCTTAAGCAGCATGAACAAAGTAAGGCTTTGTAATAAGAATACTTCTGTAACATCACAGGTTAATTTGGAAAAACTCAAGACTTTCGTAACCTGGGGGTCTTAAAGTTCCCAATGTCTTAAATGACATGCCTTTCAGATCAAGGTTGTCTGAAATAGCATTTACTTGTGTATGTCTAGAAGTGTTTATACTCCAATGTCTCAGATTATGAACTGAACTTTGACTACCTATCTTTTTTGTATTAAAGTATGGCATGTCGTCTGGAGGCCATTCCCTTAGTTTCTTAAGGGTGAACTTAGAAGAAAAAGCTTGCTTTTGTGTTCTTCATCTGAAGTACATTACTTTCCCATTAGTTGTTGTTGACTTGGTGTCTTTTTATGGAACCTAAGACCATGGAACCTACACGATTCAGTCATAGATGAAGTAAAAGAATTTTACCTGGTCACCCCTGCATTATTAAATGCTGTGAGGGATTGTCTCATTTCAAATCTAGAACTGTTGCTAAGAAAGAGAATGACCAGATGTACTTTCATGTCTCCACTTCGATATGGTAAAGTTCTGTCAATCAGCTTCTTTTCTGTGCATATATTTCTGTATGTCATAGGGCACACAGCACCCATCACTGAAACATATCCTGTGTATCAGTCCAAATGACTTGCATAAGGGAAAGAGATGCGTTTCGATTGCATGCTTAGTTTGAGGCTTCTGTTAGGTTCATGATTTGTGAACTGCTATGGTGCCTGTCTATTCTGCTTTTGATTTTTAGTTAGAACATACTACTGTCAGTGCTAACACAGAAAAACTATCGCATGGTCGCTTCCTAGTTAGATGCTATTCATTGCTCAGTGTGGGTCTCTTATTCGTTGATTTCAGTTTTTGATAGCATTGGAAGTTCATTGGTTTTCTCATCTTTGGTCCTGGCTTTTGGAATAAATGCATAACGGTCCCTGATGGGATCACGGGCTGGGCTAGGTGCATTTGGGTAAGTGGTAGTATGAGCTCGGGGAGTTTAGGAACTATATATCTTAGAGCCCATTAGGGGACATATTGTCACGTGAACGGCAGCACCCCCTTCCCCAAGCTACTCTTCTCTGACTTGGTTTAAGTAAAGGGTAGCTTCTTTTCTAGGGCATCATGAACTAGAATCTTCTTCTTGGCCGCTGTAGTGGATAGGTGGGTTTTACCCGATTTGGCAGAGCATAGCTCTGATACATAGGCAGGATTCTTCCTGCTTTCTACCGTTCAAAGCTTTTCGCTCCTATATTTAAACATATAGGCAGTTTTGGAGTGTGGGTTAGCTGTTGAGTCACCAATATTTAGGGTTCCATCTGTCCCTTGATATCTCATACTTGTTTATTCAGTGGCTGTGCTTCTAGAGCAATCTGTCTAGCATTATGTTACGGTTCTTTCGCTAACTTTCCTGTCCCTTTGGGTGCAGGTGAATTTGCAACTATTGGCTTCATGTTACTTGCGTAACAACCAAGCTTATGCTGCGTATCATTTACTAAAAGGTACATATGATCCCATTTGATCTAATAAATTAGAGTGTGTATCAGATGCATCCTATGATATTGCTTGTTCCTGATGTAATCTGGGACCTTTATTTTAAGAGTAGTTATGTAACTAATTCATGAGCTTGCCCTTGGCAATTCCATTTTATTTACTTCTGTAAGTTATGTTTATGTCACTGTTATGTTCTTATAGCATGTTGCAATTCTATTGTGTGAAGGCAAACAAATGGCTCAATCTCGCTATATATTCGCTTTAGCATGCTTCCAGATGGATCTTTTAAAGGAAGGAGAAGTTGCTCTGTCCTCTCCTAGTGAGCCTGGTGTTGAGGTACATAACCTCTCTATGTGTACAACTTATTCATTTTGGAAAACAATTGTTTTTGTAGAAGTTTTTTTAAAGTTCTTTGAAAGCTTTTAGTGAACATACACTCATCCAGATATCCTTGTTGATTGGTCTTTATTCCTCAAAAGATCAGTGGCTTTTGAATGGTATGAGATATCGAAACGTCCCATGCCATTGTGTCCAGGACCATGGCCAATTTTATTTGTAAAGATTAGGAGTCCTTGTGTTGCTTCTGTTCTTGCGCCGCATTTGTGCTGCTGTGGTCAAGCATTGCTGGTTGAAAAGAATTGGCTCCAAGAGTGTTTTGCTGAAACTTGAATAGGCTTGGGTAACAGGCTAATGGTTAAGTATTTGTTTCAGTTTGGTAGAGAACTCGTCGATGTTGGGAATTTACCTCTACTAGCGTAGGCATTATTTTGCTTGCAAAAAGCTGATATACTTGCTTTTATCAATGTACTTTTTCATTTTGCTCGAGGTCCCCCTCTATCTTTCTTATTTCGTTTCTGAAAGAACTCCAATAGTCTGCTTATAATATGAGGTGTTGCAGTTTTGCTGTTTGTTTCTTGCAACTTGGTTCAGTCATAATTTTTTTTGAACCATGGTTCAGTCAAACTTGTATTTTTATTAACTGTAACTTTTATCAATTCTGTTTTCCACAGATTCCAAATGGAGCAGCTGGCCATTATCTTCTCGGGCTTATCTACAGGTGATTATGTTTTGTCAACCAGTTGCAGTGTATCTGTTTTGAAGTAACGTACTTCATTACATGTTGATTGTTGCTGTTCCTGTGCTTTTAGCTAGGTGGATGCTGCAGCTTCCTGAAAAGCATAAATTCCATATGCATTAGTACAATTTCAAATTTGGTTCATTACAATTGGGTTCTCTTTGTGAAGGCCTAAATAATCTTCACATGCGTTTCTATGCTAATCTTCAGGTATACTGATAGAAGGAAGAGTGCAGTTCATCACTTTAAGCAGACTTTGTTACTGGATCCGTTGTTTTGGGCTGCATATGAACAACTTTGTGTATTGGGTACGTGTCTTCCCTTGATCTTTGTCGTCTGGATGGTAATACGTTGTTTTGTCTAATATTTTCATTGTAATGCCACACTTTCTGTGTAGAGTTTTTGATGCCTTTAGATGAAATCACCTAATGGGGGCAAATAAAGAGTAAACTCTGGCTCTGGCAATGGGTCATCCTGAACTATCAAGTCATACTTTTGCATGACTTTGCATGTCTAGATACTTCTGAATATATATATGCGTGTCTTGAGGAACTTAATGAATAATGATTTTCCTGATGAAGTGCTTAATAGTGAATCTATTATTATGTTTGGATTTGCTTAACTGTATATTGATGCAATTCTTTTCCAGGATCTGCTGAGGAGGCAGCTGTGTTTTTTGCGAATCAGCTGCTATTTCTGTGCAGAAACATCATCAGCAGCATAAAACGGTTTTTGAAAGCTTCATGACAAGCAATGATGATTGCAATACATGTACACGTAGCCTTGAGGATGCAAGTCCAAGACAGTTGAAAAGCATGATGAACAATATGAGAGAAAATAGTGGGAATTATCAGGCTACTGCCGCGTCTGGAGGGTTATCTAATCAAACAACCAATAACGGTTCTTCAAATATGACATTTTTCAATACTCCTTCCCCAGTTGTCAATCAGGTAAGGTCATGGTAACCTTTTCTCCCCCTCTATGCAATGGTCTACACAGATATTCACACAACTGATATTAGTCATGTCTTTATGACATGTTAAGAATTTCATTATAAAAATGTTCATTTTCTGTATGCTTTTCCACAAACTTTCTCCTGATTTCTCACAATTGTGTGTGTGTTTTTTTTAAACTTTGATTCTTTGTCTCTTTTCACTTTGTGAATTATCCAGCATCTTAATCAGTACTGCTAGGTGATAGCTAGTGTTTGGTTAATCATTTTCTCTCTAAAAGATTCTCAGCTTCTAGAAGCCTACTTTCTAGTTAATATGGCATGCTGAATAAAGTTCTCTTTATAGTGTTAAATATGCAATCCTGATTCTTCTCTGTAGATATGCCGAGCCTTCTTCCAACCTTGTTATATAATGGCTTGTAACTCCAATGTTTAGCTTGAAGAGGTGTTTGCTATGCGTAGAGTGGACTAAAATTGTATATTTTTTCTGATTTTATTTCTTATACAACATGTAGCTGTCTGGTGCTGCACCTCCACCTGTCTGTCGAAATATGCAACCGAACCAAGCAACAGCTAGCTCTGATAGTTCCCAAGGTCTACTGTGAATGTTCCTATTCAAGCTCCGCGAAGAAAATTTGTTGATGAAGGGAAACTGCGGAAGGTTTCTCTCAGCTGTGTATTTTGTCAACTTTGATGAGGAACTGCAGAGCTATATGTTCCTTTTGCTTAAGCTGTTATTGTGAATATGAAATCATTCTGCCACCATTATCTTCAAGTAGTGTTTTATGTTGTAATTTTTACCTTGTTGGTTGCCAGATAGAATAAAAGAAGCGTATATATTTTGCGGTGGCTGAGATGGTATTCCTTTTCTTTCTCTAATTTATTTCAGATTTCTGGGAGGTTATTCGCAGATTCTGGCCCTCGACGCAGTACAAGACTTTCAGGAGATCCAGGAGTTGCTTCAACTGCTAGTACTACTGCGTTAACTGGCAATGGAGCCACTCACTCCAAATATTTTGGAACCTCAAAACTGAGCTCTGTATCTTTGCGTTCTGTAGCGATACGTAAAGGCCAGACAGCAAGTGGTGAAATTAATGATGAAGGTGATGACTCTTTCGTCATTCATGGATCATATTGCTTGCTTATGAAGCTTGTGTGATGGTTTATTGAATTGGTTGAGCTTCAATTCCTGATTGGAACGCTTTCTTGGTACCTTTCTGTTATTCTTTGGAGTTCTTTTAACTGATGTTTTGTTGTTTAGTTTATAGTTATATTGGTTTATTGTGCTACTCGTTTGTTTTCTGTGATAATTATATTAGATTGTTGCTTTTTTTATGAGGTTTTTGATCTAAAGATCCTCCTATGTTAGTGTATTTATCGTATGGCTTATGCAGCTTATGTGACCACCTATAGAATTGTCTGAGCTTCTTGTTGTGTCTCCTCAGATTATAGTTACAGGGGTTTATCAGATTGCTCTTTCCGAATTCAATGAAGAAATATCAATATGGGTTTTACTGTTTTTTATCCTGATTTTGACTCAACTGGTGATTGGACTGCGGAGGCCGGAGACATCTCCAGCATTTGTGGTCTGTCAGTTTTCTGCGTTTTTTTTGTCAGTGTCTTGATGTAAATGTTGCCTGTTGAGTTTGTTGTCAACTCATATAAAAATTTCTTCATGTTGGAGCGTCTCATGCCAGTAGCATACATTTTACCTTGTACTGTAAGCAGATGCTGATCATTTCAATGTATGTACTTTTATGGTGTCGGTTCTTCCAAAGAACTTGCCTCCACAAATTGCAGAGAGTAGCCATAACATCAGATATTTGAATACTTGATTTTCACCATAAGCAAATATGGATGTCTTACTTTGATGTGATACTGCTTGACACCATGGACAATTTTAGTGTATCTTTAACTTTGCAGACTGATGAGTGATGTTGGTTTTTTTGGTTGATCATGCTACAGGAGCTTTAAGGTGTTTATTGATGTACTATGTATCTTATCTTTCAGGAGTTCGGCCAGAGAGTGTTGAGGATTCCTGCCCAAATGAAATGGCTACCACCTGGTTCTTTATCTGGTGAAGCTAGATCCCTAGAGCAGGGTGGGATGTGCCGAAAATCATGTAGGGCTATTGACTCAGTGATCTTAGCTGGGGCTTCTGATATTATGGCCATCTTGAGAAATCTGGGAGAGGCTATAGACTTTCTTGCTCTTACAAATGCGAGGTAATCTATCATTTCAGTCTGCATTCACCTTCATGTTATATTTTGTAATTTTACTAACCTTATGATTTGTGGTGAAACAGGATGCACTTAATATTTATTGGAGTCTCCCACACAAACATTATAACACTGGCTGGGTGCTTTCTCAGGTTTTTTGAATTATTTTCGTATCTTTTAATGCCTTGATATGGTTGAAATTCAATCCTTTTCCAAGTATTTAATTGTATGTGTCCTCTCCTAAAAAAATGTACTTTTCCATCTTCTTTAAAGTATTTAAGCAGAAGTGTATCTGCTGGTTACCTGCATGTTTCTTTTGGATGCTCTGAGCCTCTGATGTGTTGGTTAGGTAACGGTTTGTAGGGGTGGCAATTTTTACCCAACCCGATAACCCGATCCAAACCCAACCCGTAAATAGCGGGGTACGGGTTAAATTATTGACCCATTTAATTTTTGGGTCGGGTATGAGTTGACTATTAATATATGGGTTGGGTATGGGTTAAGGGTCCTAACCCGAATTCAACCTGACCTGTTTACTTAATTTAATTATAAATAATTAAAATTTATATATTTTACTTGAATAGTATTATTCTTATAACCATTTAGTATAATAGCAACAAAAATACCATCACTTTTGTAGGCCCACACAAATAATTATTTTATAACCAAATACATTCTCTAGACCTAGATCTATATCCACCATTCACTCTTTGTTGAAAACCTAAATACTATGTTAATCATTAGTCTGCAAACTCCACTGTTCACACTATTTCATCCACACAAATAACGGCTCTAGGTTGAGATTATTGACCCATTTAACAGAATGTTTACATTTGGAAAAACGTTACACAAAGATTTGAAATAAATGTCCGTCATGTGCACACTTTTATGGACGATTGATCATTCTGCGAAAACACAAAAGTATTTATATTTAAATGGGTTAAACGGGTCGGGTTTGGGTTCAATGATTTTATATGGGTTGGGTATGGGTTGAAAATTTGTAACCCGATTATTTTTGGGTCGGGTATAGGTCAATACAATTTTAATCGGGTTGGGTATGGATGAGCTTCAACCCGACCCATCAACCCGAATTGCCACCCCTAATGTCGGTTTGGTTAAAACCGTGATCAACAAAGTGGCTAGAACTTCTTTCATCACGGCGCCTGATATGGATATTGATATGGCCCTTTTCACTATGCTTGGTACTGTATCTTGAAAGTTGATTTGTCTTGTGAAAAGTCAGGGATCTCCATAAAACAGGTCTTTAACAGAATTGGCGATTCCTAATGTGTATATCTTGGTTTGGTTCTTTTGTATGTTAGAATTGTTTGTCTGTATGTCATGCAATCATTAATTGCTCTCACAATCATTTTCTTATAACAGTCTTCTATGGTGGATGTATTTTTCAATCCTCTCATTTTAGTCATTGGATTCCTGCTGGTTAGATCAAATTGCCGGAGAACGTGTTTATATTGTGTTCCTTGATAAACTGAGCTGTGCAAAAATGGACGTTCTTTTATTCAAAGTGCCAATCATTCACATATGTGGTATAATGCGAGAGGTTTATATTGTAGGTTGGGAAGGCGTACTTTGAACTAGTTAATTATGCAGAAGCTGACCGTGCTTTCAGTCTAGCTCGTCGTATATCTCCGCATAGTTTAGAAGGAATGGATATCTACTCTACTGTGCTCTATGTAAGTTCTCGTCATTTATCTCTTCAAAGTGTGGGTGTCTACTCTACTGTGCCATATACTGTTAGATTTTTCATCCTCTTTGTTTTAACATATGGAAAAAGGTAATAATTTGCCAAGTTAGCTTTCCTGCCACCTGTATTTTTCTTCTTGTAATCTTCAGAGCCACAAACAAATCACTGTATAGCGTCACTGAATATTAGATTAGTGCCACTAAAGGAACTTTCATGTTGTTATTGGTGGTTAGTTTATTCGTTTTTTTCTTTTTGGGGTTTTGTTGATATATGACTTGCGGTCAGTTTATCTTTTGTGTTCTTCCACCATCTGTGTTTGTTTGACTTATGTAGTCGGTATAGGGTTCGGGATCTTCCCTTGAATACCAGAATCCCACTTCTGTTTGAATCAATTTTCACTCACAGGGAGGTTTGAATATTTCTTGCAGCATTTGAAAGAAGATATGAAGTTGAGCTACTTGGCTCAGGAACTGATTTCTACTGATCGTTTAGCTCCTCAAACATGGTATCTTCTCTCAGATGTATTGATTTCTACTATGGCCTGTTAACTTAGGTGCTTAATTACAGCTTGCCATATTCATCGATTATGCTGGTTTCTTTAACCTATCTGGTACTACCCTGCGATCATATGGCACATTCCATTTGAATCGTAGTTTCACCCGGGTGCATTTCTTTTGTACACCACTCTCATCTTGGCTAATCTCTTGTATAACTTAGTGCACAATTATTAGAGAACCCAATTCTGGCTCTTAGCCATCTCTCTCATATTTTCTCTTTCTTCCATATCATATTAAGAACTTTTAGATTTTTCAGCCACATTAGAGAACCCACATATTGATTCTTAACTTATTCTCTCACTTATGTGGAGTATTATGATTGGAAGGGTAGTTGTTGCAGGCTCCATAATTGAGTTCTTGTATAAGAACTCTCTCTCCTAAGTTCTTAGTCTCTCTCTTCCACCTCATATTCCCCATGTTTTTTTTTAAACTAAGAACCCATAAGAACCATTGATAAGCATGCTCTTATATGTCAAAATGAGGTTAATGAGGTGAATATTTGTATTCACTATGTTTGGAAACAAAAATTGGTGGTCAACATAAGTTGATTCACCATTATGCCACACTTTCCCGGTTCATATTCGTACTGAAAATCAAAATCAAACGGGCTTTTACGTTTCTCTTCGCATTGAAGGGTAAGCGAAGTTACCTTGTATGTTTCATTATTTGTATGTGAGGGCAAATGTAGAATTTTTAGACATTCAGCATGATTCATCTCATAAATTAGCTAAACTTCATTCTGAGACTTTAACTTGGGTCCACTCATTTAACTAACCCAGGTGAGATTCACCTTGTTAAACCTCGATCGAAACATTAAGAATTTAGTGCTGTTGACATCTTTTGCAGATTTAGACTTACCTGTTTCGTGCTCAGTTTGCACTGACTGAGTTGAATATTGCTTCACAGGTGTGCTGCGGGGAACTGTTATGCGTTACAGAAGGATCACGATACAGCCCTGAAAAACTTTCAGCGAGCTGTACAGTTAAATTCTAGATTTGCATATGCCCACACTCTATGTGGTCATGAATATGTTGCATTGGAAGATTTTGAGAGTGGAATCAAGAGTTACCAGTGTGCTCTTAGAGTTGACTCAAGACATCATAATGCATGGTATGGTCTTGGTATGGTCTATCTACGTCAAGAGAAGTTTGAGTTCTCAGAGCACAACTTCCGTGTAGCTTTTCGGATCAACACCTCACTCTTCCGTGATCATGTCATATCTTGGAATAGCCTTACATGCTCTGAAGGTAACCGTCTTTGGAGGCACACTTTTTGTTTTATTAAAGCATGTATAATGTATGTGGTAAATAACTTACCGCCTGGAGTTACATTCTCATGTGGTCTGATAGAGAAATGATGAAGCCTTAATGATGATGGAAAAGGCTATTATAGCAGACAAGAAGAATCCTCTTCCTATGTATCAAAAGGCTATTATTTTAGCTTCTATTGAGAAGTTGGATGAAGCTCTGGAGGTCCTTGAAGAGTTAAAGGAGTACGCTCCTCGAGAGTGCAGTGTCTATGCACTAATGGGTAGGATCTACAAACGATGTAAATTGTATGATAAAGCAATGCTTCACTTTGGACTTGCTCTTGACTTGAAGCCGTCTGCCACTGACGTTGCAACAATAAAGGTGATTTGTTGTCTTCACGTATTTCATTGTGGGAATTGTTCTTTCCTTTGCTCCTTTAATGCTTGGTGATTTTAGATGATGTATTAGCATTTTTTTTTTATCTTATCTTATCTGAAATGAAACTCATGCACCCAATATCGTTGGTTGTAGAAGGAAAGATAGGGCCGCAGGGCTTCAGCTACTCGTAGCTTGAAAATGTCAATGGAGAATCGGATTTGCTTAATGCTGCATGGCTGCTATGAACATAATTCTAATCTTATCTTTGCTTGCCATTTTTTTTGTCTTTATATCCAGGCTGCGATTGAGAAGTTGCATGTACCCGACGAGTTAGATGACAGCTTGTAACAAGGAATAGCATCATCATCTTGATTTGTGTATACCGGTGTCTCATTCTTGCTCATTGCTA
The DNA here is from genome assembly GCA_023374045.1 of Limonium bicolor. Lineage (NCBI taxonomy): Eukaryota > Viridiplantae > Streptophyta > Magnoliopsida > Caryophyllales > Plumbaginaceae > Limonium > Limonium bicolor. Next base: position 322,851,860 of record CM041776.1, on the reverse strand, counting down.
GAGTAACAAGTAGAAACAAAAGAAGTGAAGGGAGGCTTCAAAAGTTCTTCCTTCTTAAAATGAAGCAAGATTATGCTAGCCGTAGACGCCAAATTTTGTCAGTAAGGTAGAATGACAATCTGATCTGTGATTACAAGTGAACAGGGTTTTTTAGGCAATTTTGGGTTTGGACAATGAGTACGTTCCCTCGATGAAAGTGTAATCCTTTGTTACTTAGGGGATCTTGTTTTGACCATTGTACCCAAATGAAAGAAAAATCTAGCGTCTTTTCAGATGCCTTTTTCTTTTCCGTGTAGTTAGTGGCTTAACGCGTCTCAAAGTCGTTCCTTATTAGGAAAAAATTCAACTAGTTAATCAATCCGTTTCTTATGCATCTGCTTTTTTGGTCTCACTTATGATTTGCGTGTTGTGAATCAAGTACTTCCATGTGCTTTTCACCACTGTTGGACGTAACTGATCTGTTATCTTCCGTTGGAATCGACAACCATGTGCTTTTCTTCTTCAGGACATGAGCTTTTTGGTTTTTTTCTTTCTTTCTGAACAATCATCAGTCATTATGAGCTTACCAAGAGACATTGGCTGAAGAATATATCTTGGCTTTGTTTGTGTTAATGTATTTGTGGCATGTGATTGATATATTTACAGCATATTATAATGTTTATTGTTTAATATACGGAATATTTTCTTCATGCTACTCCCCCCCCCCCCCCCCCCCCCCCCCCCCCCCCCCCCAAGGATAAATGAAGTGCAACAATGTTTTGAATACGCAGATTCTTGGCTACATCCCTGTGCGCCCCTTTCTATTTTTTTTTTTCGTTTTTTTTTGATAATTGCAAAGCGTAGTGAGTGACTTTGCCGCGCGAAGGGGTCCAGAATTTGCCTGCGAAATGAGATGCAAGTGTGAGCATTTTTTTTTCGTTAGCAACGCGCATTCGTGTTGATTTTTTTTCCATTTTTTATGCTTTTAATTTCTTTTTCCAAAACTCTTAAAATGTTTAAATTAATGTAACTTTTATATGTAGGTCCAAAATGAAAAAAAAATATATCATTGTTCATATAAATTTAAGCTCTTCAAAATAAGACTAGTCATGGATATGTTTGACAACTTTACAAAAAATATTTTTACATGTATAGTACACAAAACGTAAAAAAATTGTACAGATGGTCATACAAGTCTGTATAAATGTTCATTAAAACATGTACATCCACACATAAAAACTCGTACATCATCGCAATAACTCGACAGGTTTTTAGGGTTTGTGGTAGCGGGTTTAGGGTCTAACACTACAAACCCTAAAAATGTCTTCGACGTTTTTAGTTATCCTAGGGTGGTTTTGGGGGTAGGGTAATCTATTTGGAAACCGTTCTGTACTTTACATTGTAGCAACTAAATCGACAGGTTTTTAGGGTTTGTGGTTACGGGTTTAGGGTCTGCCACTACAAACTCTAAAAATGTCTTCGACGTTTTTTAGCTTTCCTAGAGTGGGTTTTAAGATGTGTGGGGTTAGGGTAATCTATTTGGAAACCATTATTACTTTAATGTGAGGATGTATGTACATATTTTAATGTGAGAATGTACATGTTTAGATGTGAGAATGTACAGGTTTAAATGTGAGAATGTACATGTTATTTAATGAACATTTGTACATGTTTGTATGGTCATATGTACATGTTTGTATGATCATATGTACATGTTTGTATGATCGTCTGTACAAGTGTTCTTCCTTATATGTACAGTTTTAATTTAAGGATGTACATATTTAATGATTCATACAGGTTTATATGACTATCTATATGCTTTTAATGCGAGGATGTACATGTTTTTACGTGAGGAAGTACATGTTTTAGTGAACATTTGTACAGGTTTGTATGATAATATGTACAAGTTTTCTTTTACGTTTTGTGTTCTATACTTGTAAAAATATTTTTTTTAAGTTGTCAAATATATCCATGACTGGTCTTGTTTTAAAGAGCTTGAATTTAGATGAACAATGATATAATTTTTTTAATTTTGGACTTATATATTAAAAATTATAACAATTTGAAATTGTTATGATTAAAAAAAACAAAAAAAAAAAAGAAAAACAAAACAAAAACGCAACGGAAGCGCACGAGAAAAAAAAAATAACTTACCGTACAGGATAGCCGGCTACAGTAGGCTGTAGGTAAGACTGGCCGTTTGAATAAAACACATGTTAAAATGTCAAATACGAAATCACGAATGCCTTTCTACAAGTCGAGTCACCTTCTCCGATGGTGATGATTAGGAATAATGGAGGGTTTTTTTTTACCTTGAAAATGTAAATCCTCATGAAACAGCTTTTTAATTTTTTTAATTTTCAGAAGGCTAGAACTAACACAACAAATCAGTAGGAAGAGTAAAAGATTCACCCCAAAAAGCTATCGTACTTCCTTGCCAGAATGATCAGTTACAAAATGCAACCAAGCTAGGAACTTGTCATGATACTTTTGGTCTCCATGATTAGAAAAAACTCTTTTTTTTTTCAAGAAACGTCTCACCGCAAGGAAGATGAACCCTATCATCTCATTCTTTATTGCTGAAAAATGATTGTGATTTATCTTCTCCAGTTCATTCTAACTCAATCCTGCTAAGCCTTTATGTTTGCGAAAGCAATTATATTTCAATTCTCTGGATTTGAGATCTCTCGTGTTCTTGGAATTTCTTTTGAATAAGTACAACTTAACAAACACAGCTCTTTATTAAATCATGAAATTCATTATAGGATCTGGTTAATTTTTAAATCTTGTTATCCAAATCTATTACTCAAAAGAGTTAGTTCTAGTGTGAACTCAACTCTCGCGAAGTGTTGTATTATGTTGATCTGTCAAAGTGTTTACTACTCTGTGATAGTGAGATTGCTCTTTGTTATTTGTGTTTGGTGAGGATTAAGATTGTACATTAGTGAGGTCTTAGAAGTTGAGAGAGAGTTATGATAATTTTAGAGCAGTCAGTGCAACAGAACTTTTTTTTTTTGGTCGAAGAAGACGGAGGTCGAGCCTCATTTTATTATATAACAGATGGATATTGTTCTTCCGCAAGCAGTTGCGAAATACAGATGGGGGGTAGTCAGAAGATACATTCCATGATCTCTGTGTATCCCTAATTTAGCAAGTCTATCCGCTATCCTATTGGTCTGTCTAGAATGGAAAACAACTTGCAAGTCCCAACCGGGATACATGAGGCTAGTACATTCCCTAATAATTGGTCGGATAGGTAGATTATCTGGACAATGATGAAAATAATCTACAAGCAGAGAAGAATCCGAACATATAGTGACATTGACATGCTCCAGTTTTTTCTCCTTAGCAAGTATGATGGCAGTCTGCAAAGCCATGGCTTTAGAGTGCATAACGCTTCTTTTTCCAAAGGAGGCTATGAAACCTGCTATCCATTCTCCCTTGTGATCTCTAATAATCCCACCAGCTGCACCGTTTCCTGCAGCCACATTGAAAGCCCCATCAATATTGATTTTAATCAGGAGGGGTCCAAACTACCCGCCCCTGAAGCCGATTGTTACCATTATTCTGTATATGTACTGCGTGGATAGTCTTCTCCATTTGCCACGCTCAAAACAGCTGCATACAAGCGAGTACAACCTGTCTAAATGGGAGAAAAATGCATTGTTCATTATGGAAGATCTTCCTATTTCTCCAGTTCTAGAGACTGTAATAGATAATAGAGAAAATTACAGACCCTTTACCCTTCATTAGGAAACTACCGGAACGAGATATGTGACTAAACAACCAGCTCCTCATATCCTTACCATAAAAAGAATTCCTGCTGTTAAACGGGAATTGCTGTTTCATCATTACCACAATAATGACATGATTTATCCAGGGTCAAACCCATCCCAACTTGTTTCGAGTTAGTCATGAGCTTGTTATGACAGACCTTCCACAAAAGCAACTTGATTCTTTCCTGTACATGCAATCGCCAAACATATTTAAATATACTCACACCATTGCCATCAAATAGTTCTGGAAATCGCACTCTGATTAGAAAGGAGAGAATAAGCTGATTGCACACTATAACTATAGTTAGTTTCAAGCTTCTAGCGAATAAAATCATCTTCATCATTAGGGAAAACAATAAAACCACTAATAGAGTTTAAAACAGCAGTAGGAAGATAGTTTTCAAACCTTTCCCACAACCGACCTGTTTCACCAGACCAATAATCAACAACAGAAAGATCTAACGAACTGCTCAGAAACAACACAAATTGCTCGATCCAAAAGATTCTGGTTATCAATCCAACAATCAAGCCAAAATTAAATGCACTTGCCATTACTAACCGACCAACTAAGACCGTCCTGTACGAAGTTTGCACATTTCTGTATATTTTTCCAGATTACAGAGCATCTATTAGTATTAGGATTTGAATATTTTCAGATTAACACCTCCTTACAGAAACTGCGGTACTTGCTAGCTAGATTCCACACGATCTTACCAAAACAAGCATAATTCATGAATCTAGCCTTTCTAATGCCTAAACGCCCATCATCTTTTTGTTTACAGATTACATCCCAACCAATATCATGTAATCTCCTGCTATCCTCATTGTGACCCCAAATAAAATCACTGCATAACTTATCAATTTTATCACAAATTTTACTGGGGAGAATCTGGTATTGCATTGTATATATAGGAATAGATGTTATGCAACTTTTAACCAAGCAAAGTCTTCCAGCCATAGGGTACTACACTTCCAACCAGCCAATCTTTCTTTGATTTTGGATAACAAAGCATCATGATTAAATACTAGACTTGTCATGCTTTAGAAAAACTCCTAAATACTTTCCAAACTTTCTAGTAATGGGCATGCCCGATACCATACCAATAATTCTAGCCCTTTCTAGACTTAGATTTTTTGACCGCAGAATAGAAGATTTATCTAAGCTAACAGCTTGCCCCGAAGCAGCACAAAATCCAGTCATACAATCGCACATAACCTTAACTTGACTAGGAGAGGCAATCCCAAAAAGAACTAAGTCATCCGCAAAAAAACAGTGAAAGATGGAGATGTATTTTTTCCCCAATGTAATCGGCTTCCATTCCGCCATGTTTACATTGTTTTTTATGATTTGAGACAAACGTTCCATACATAGGACAAAAATGAACGAGAGAGGGGGTCCCCTTGCCTAACCCCTCTCCCAGCAGAAAAAGACTCAGAAAGGGAACCAAACCAAGAAATCGAAATGACACAGATGTTAAGCAGCTCATAATTAAGTTTCTGAAACTATCAGGAATTCCTACATAAATCAGTGTTTCGTTGATAAAAGACCAGAATAATCTATCATATGCTTTGGTGAGGTCAATTTTCTTAGCCAAGCAACCGTCTCTTGCTTTTGTATGATGCATAAAATGAATAACTTCCTGAACCAATATAATATTCTCAGCAATGCTCCTTCCTGGAACGAAGTTGCTTTGGCAGTTAGAGACCCATTGAGACATGAATGGTTTTAGTCTATTTGTGATTACTTTAGCAAGTATTTTATACCGCACTTGGCAAAGGGAAATAGGCCAGAACTGGTTAACATAAATAGGATGGTCGACCTTAAGAATAAGGGTGATGATGGTTTGATTAATTTTGGCATCCAATTTCTGAGTCCTAAAACATTCTTGAACAAAGTCAAGCACACTAGGTTCCACTAGGCTCCAAATTTTTTGATAAAAGGCGGCAGGAAAACCATCTTTACCTAGAGCTTTATAGGCACTCATACCCTTAGCAGCCTTTCTAACTTCATCAGGATCAACTGATCTGGAAAGGGTCATAAAACTCTCATGGTGAAGAGGACAAAAGTCATGTCCTAACCTAACAATGGGACTGCTCTGCTCCTTGCTGAACAACTTTTGAAAATAAGAAACCAACATCTGTTTGAGCATAAGCTCATCAGAGATCCATTCACCATCAGAATTCATAAGCTTAGAAATTCGATTGCGCCTTCTTCTAATCTTAGTCCTGGTGTGAAAATAAGTGGTATTCTTATCCCCCAAACACACCCATTGATCTCTAGATTTTTGTTTCCACAAAACCTCTTCCCTATGTAACCACATATCCAACTTCTTTGACAATTTAAATTACCAACTAAGTGATTCCCTCTACCAGCATCAATATCTCTTTGGATGCCCTTGACGCTAGCAGTAAGTCTCCTTTTATTCATTGTTATATGACCAAAAACATATATGTTCTAGTTGTTTAAATGGGAGCTAAGCAGATTCATAGATTCCCTTAGGTTAGTATTCTTGTTCCAATTAGTTGTAATAGTGTTAGAGAATTCAGGATGCGAACACCACGCGGCAAGATATTTAAAAGCTTTGGATGAGAGCAAGAGCGATGATTAGGATGAAGAACAAGAGATAAGGGACTATTATCTGAAGCGAATCTAGGGAGTATATCAATTGAGGCTTCAGGAAAAAGGTTATTTCATTCAATGGTATCAACAACTCTATCTAATCGAGCGCAAACTCTGCCATTGGATCAAGTAATTTGATTCCCAATAGAATTAATATCAAGGATACCCCTTTCATGAAACCAGGTCAAAAAGTTCCTATCAATACCGAAATGTTTACAAGAAGAACGGTTTCTATCAGAGGGAAATAAGGTGGCGTTGAAATCCCCACCTATAATCCAAGCAACATTATCTAGAGACTAAATTTGATTTAAGGATTCCCAAAGTTGATTGCGAATACTAGCAGCCGGTCTACCATATACCACAGAGAACAGAAAAGAAACATTCCCATCTCTAACCTCACAGTGGATAAACTGAGAATCACTACCTAGAATCCTAACATTGATATGGTTCTTCCAGAGGAGCCAGACCCCCACTAAATCCAAACGCATCCACACGAAAAATACCAACAAAACCAAATCTAGCACACACAGAATCGGCTACACTACCACTAATCCTCGGCTCCAAAATAACAACTATATCACGGCTATGAAAAGTGGGCTTCAAAGCGCCCCTAACATTCCACAAGATAATGTTGTTCAACGTCATAAGTTAATTAATGAGTAAGGATTACGTACCACCCCCCTAAAAGGGGTTCTGTAGCCTGATGAGCATTCTCTTTTGAAGCTGGATCTAGGGCTTAATTCAGGACTACGGATGGTCCCGACCCCAAATTCCTCTTCATATAGTTCACTGATTTAGGGTTCGATTTATCCGGAACATTTATTTGAAAGCCACCACTGGATTTCGTCGATTGTGACTCCAGAAGATCCCGATTTCCATCTACAAAAGTCGCCAACGTTTCGTGCAGGGGTTGCCCACCGGGTTGCGCATCTTCTTGCATCTTCAAAACCTTGAATTTTGAATCCGTGGTTGTTTGACGCAGTTTCGCATTCGCTTCACCCATATTAGGTTTCTAGAATTTCCTAGACGTATTATTCCTCTTGGTAACCATCCAATCACCGTAATCATCTATAATATGGTTTAATTGAGCAGTATTACCCTCTTTGATCAATTTAACTCCTGATTCTTGACATATTTCAAATTCGCCTTCTTTAAATGGGCACAAATCGTCTTTGTGTCCGTAGCAGCCACATTTGAAACATACTATATGAAGACCCTCGTAACCAACCTTCATGACCTGTCGCCTGAATTTGTACTTAGCAAGAAGTGGTTTTGTGAGGTCCACTTCAATTGCAACCCTAGTGAGCCTCGATTTCCCGAACAAGGATGGTGAGAGGTCGACCTTCTTTACCTTTCCAACTCTCACCCCAACCGAAGACAAAAAATCTTTGTTATAGTACTCATTTGGTAGGTCCAGGAATCTGACTAGAACTTCAAGAGAAGACAGCGCCTCCGTGCTTGGGTTAAAGTTTGGTCGCCACCTCCGGATAGACAAGTAGTGGTCCATAACAGGCCATGGACCCTCTGTTAGGACAAAATTTAGGTCTTCCTGGTTACTGAACGTGACCTTAAAAAACCATTCGTAAGGCCGTAAGGTCATCCATGAAAAACTCTCCTTGAAGTTTCCATCTGGCCTTGAATGAGTCGTTGAGGATATGCATAGGGAGAGTCTTGCCAAAAGTTTCACAATCAAAGCATTACACCATGGGAGCCTGAATTTGAGCTTTTGCTCCTTTGTTAGACAGATTGATGGGCATTTCGGATCTTCCTCTTCCATTAGGTCTTCTTCGTCATTAGAAATTGTGTCAAACATTTCGTCTATATCACAAGATCGTCTATCTGTAATAATGCCCATCGCCGCCTCTTTGAAATTCATAACCGTGTTACCACCTGCCACATGAAGATGTATCTTCATACTCTCACTAAAGTCGCGAGCACTCCGGGGTTTCTTAGCTAATTGACGTGTTTCTTCCATTGTCTCAGTACTCATATTGGTCTTCCCAGAGAATCTTACCACAATTGTCAGTTGAGAGAAAAGAATCAAGACAAAGAGGACCAAAGCAGACACGAGATGTGTCTCCTTGAAACTTCGATCAACATACCAGGATGCTAACGCTTATTCAATCGGATAATCAAGAAGGAACAGAATATACGACTCTCATTCTTCGAGGGGGTGTAGAGGCAGGTTGTTACTCAAATTCTACAGTGCAACATAACTTTGCACAGCCATGGAACAAGCTAAAGAAGAGAAGGAAAGGGAGAAGGTTGTAGCCTTCTTTATTTATTAACGATAAAGAGAACATACAGACGACTCTTTCCATAAGCCTTGCTTAAGTACATAGCTAATGAAACTAATGTTACCGTTACTGACTAGAGCAACTAACCACCTAAACCCAATATACAAAATAAAATAAATAAGAGGGGAAAAATAAGTCATCCTAACACCTCCTCTCAAATCTTCTTGTATGATTTGAAGAAAAAGAAACTATAAACTTCATCCTTTCCTATCTGAAATTTTGAGACTAAGTCTTCTGACCAGAAAAGGATAGACATTTCTAGGTAGGGATTTTGTCAGTAGATCCGCTAGCTAATTTCTTGAGGAGACATATTCTACTGAGATCAGGCCATCTCGCAATTTCCGGCGTACGAAATGGATGTCCAATTCAATATGCTTTCGTTCTTTCACGCATCACTGAATTTCTAGCTATATGAATTGCCTCCAAAACAATTAAAATAACCGCTTATAGAGCGCTTTGTATTAGGACAACCAGCCCATTCCGCATCCCAACAAGCTATTAAGTTTTTTTTGATAGTTACGGTAGTGATAGGTTTCGAATCCAGAACTTTTGGTTCCTTTATACCACTTCTCTACCGACCAAGCCACAAGGGCTTGGCACAACAAGCTATTAAGTTGAAATCTACTTTATTGTTAAATAAAAGATCATATCAAAGAGTACCTTTAACATATCTTAGTGTTCGCAGAGCACACTGAAAATGCAAATCAGTTGGAGAATCTAAAAACTGGCTTAACAATTGAATAGCAAAACAAAGATCTAGTCTACTGTGCGAAAGGAAACTTAACCTGCCCACAATCCGCCTATAAATACCAGGGTTCTCTAATAATTCCCTTATATTTTTCTCAATTTAGTGTTTAAGCCAAGTGGACTAGCAGCAATTCTTTTATCAGAGCAACCAAACTCATCGACCAAATCTTCACTATAAGCCCTTTGCATCAAAATGATTCCCCCTGAAGTATGGAAAAATTGTATGTCAAGAAAGAGATTAAGTCTTCCTAAGTCCTTAATTCTAATGCGTGTGTCAAGTTATAATTTAACAAATGCAATGCAATTAGTATCTTCTCTAGTAATAAGAATATCATCAACATAAACCACAATGAGACACAACTTGTGTTCACATTTTTTAACAAACAGAGAATAGTCATTCATGCACTTTCTAAACCCTAATTTTGTTTGAAAAACACTAAGTTTTTGATGCCACTGTCTAGAGGCTCGTTTCAAGCCATACAAGAATTTCTTTAGTTTACAAACTTTGCCTGAATTTTGTAGGTCATGCCCTTTTGGAATCTTCATGAAAACATCTTCCCCTAAGTCCCCATAAAGGAAAGCATTATTGATGTCTAGATGTCCTACAAACTAATGCCTTTTTGTTGCAACTGAAACTAGTGCTCTAATGGTTGTAAATTTCACAATAGGTGAAAAAGTTTCTAAGTAATCTATCCCGTATTTCTGTGTATAACCCTTAGCAACAAGCTTAGCCTTGCATCTTTCTAAAGAACCATCGACATTATATTAAACCTATAAACCCATTTGCACTTAATAACTTTCTCATCCTTAAGTAAATATACAATGTCCCATGTGACATTTCTGTCAAGTGCATGGAATTCTTCTAACATAGCAGATTTCCACCTACGATATGTCATAGCATTTTTGTAACAAGTAGGTTCAAGTTCCTTAGCTATATTATAGTAAAACAGGCATGCTCAGGATGTTCTTCAGTAACATAATAGAAAGAATTTCTAGATAGTTTGGAACTAGCTATGCTACTGTCCTCATCTAACCAAATGTAATTTGTGCTGTAATTTCTATCAGAGGTAACATAATTTATTGTGGCTATTCTATCATCTAAAATCTGTGCAAAGGGGTCCGCATATAACTTATATTTGGTTGTAATTGATGGTGTATGACTATATAATTTTTAGGTATTTGGGAGGATGTTTTTCTCTTGTGGATCGCCTGGCTTGTGCCTCCTCTGTATGTTGTTGATGTGAATCATCTATTGTGGCATCACATGTTCTGAATAATTAGGATCTTCCTCTCTGTGTTCAGGTGGAGGTAGCGACTGTAGAGTGGTTTGATCAGATGCATTGTCTAAATTTAGCAGAAGTTCTTGATCATCTCCATCTGGGATACCATGGTGCACTCCATCCAGAATATTCTCCTGCTGTCTCTGCTTAGTATTGGTTCCTTGAACTTGCTCATCGTTCTCACAAGAAAATATATAAGAGTTTTCATTAAACAACAATTCATCATTCAAGCCACCAGTTAAAGTGCTTCTAAAAGGATAGAGATTCTCATGAAATACAACATCCCCTGAAAATAATCTTGTTGTTATCTAGATCTAATAGTATATATCATTTCTTTCCTTGAGGATATCCTAAGAAGATAGCTTTGACAGATCTTGATCCAAATTTATCATGTTGATTTATATTTACATTAGCAAAACAGAGGCAACCAAAACATCTTAATTTATGATAACCAGGTTTGCTTTTGTAAATGACTTCAAAAGGGCTCTTATGGTCAATGCTACCGAGAGGCATCCTATTTATCAAGTAAGTTGCTGTTAAAATGTTGTCTCCCCAAAACTTATTAGGTAAACTTGAATGAAACATTAAAGCTCTTGTTGTTTCTAGTATGTGTCTGTGCTTGCACTCAACGACACCATTTGTTGAGGTGTATGAATGCAAGTAGTTTAGTAAATTATGCCACAATTTTTTAGAAAAATAGCTGCAAATTTGGAACTTCCTAGCTCATATACATTATCTGTTCTAAATATTTTTACTCTCTTAATGAATTGAGTTTCAACTAATTTGATGAACTGCATGATGATATTGAAGGAATCAGATTTGTTAAAACAAAGATGAGTGAAGGTGGTCATACTTTTATCATCAACCAAAGTAAGAAAATAAGCATTCTCATCATAAGTCCTTGTTTCATATGGACCCCACAAATCAGCATGTATCAATTCAAAAACATCATCAGTTTTGGCGGAGCTGGAATTAAAAGGTAACTTGTGACTTTTAGCTCTAAAGCAAGGCTCACAAACAAACTAATTACTCTGAAGTTTTACATCAGCTATATCCATCTTGAGAAGCTTATTCTTTGGTGTATGCCCTAACCTATAATGCCAAAAGATTAAAAGAATCCTCACAATCGAAACCTAAACTAATTACTTTCTCATTACATGCTAAGGAAACAGGTTGTCTTGAATTCTTCATCTTGCAATCACGATTTAGGATGTAAAGTCCTTTGAAAACATGACCAATCACCACATCACTTTTGGCTTTATAACCCTGATAAAAACAACATGTAGAACTGAAAAATAAATTTCCCTTTCATGTGTTTAGATAGCTTGCTTATAGATATTAAATAAACTTGAAAGCCGACACAAACAAAACATGCTCCAACAGGATAAGGGAGTTCAGTTTAATATCACCAACAATCCTTATAGATTATGCATGCCCATCAGGCATACCCATTAAAAGAGGCTGATCAAGAACATAATAATTATAGAAAAAGATCTAAATTCCCACACATGTGATCTGAGTCACCCATATCCAAGATCTAATCGGCCAAAAAAAATTCTCTATCAGCATTTACATTCGTAGCAGGACAATTATGTACATCTAAACAACTTAAAGGTTCAAAAAATTTACCAACAAATCCGCAGTTTGAAGACTCTGTTATGGGTGCATCTTTCTTGTTCGTTTGTGACTTGCTAATGTAATCTAAGAGGCCTGCAATTTGTTAACCGGTAAGAACTCCACCAAAAGGGTCTTTGGGGGTTTCTGTGGGATCACCTTCTTTCTGGTTTCCCAGAGTAATGCTTGCATTTGCATTACCTCTATGAGTATGGTTTCTTGAATTTCTCCAACTTGGAGGAAAACTAATTTTCTGGAAGCAGCGATCTTCAGTATGACCCACTTTGTTACAATGGGTGCACTGTAAATTTGATCATCTAGGGTTCCCAAAGTTCCCTTAGAACCACTCGCAATCTGTTTTCTAGAGAAGCTTCTTCTTCCTTGTTCAGTGGCAAAAAGGAGTGAATTTCCTTCAGATAGAGTAACAGAAGAAATTCATTTCTATCTTTCCTTTTGCATCAGGATGGAGAAAACTTGGTCAATAGAGGGAAGAGGATAAATCATGAGTATGTTAACCCGCACTGCTACAAATTTGTCGATCAGCCCCATGAGGTACTTTATTACACTCTTCCTTCTGATGTATTCTCTCAATTTGTTGGTTCCTTCGCAAGAATAGGATGGCTGCTCCTCGGTTGCATCGAGTTCATCCCAAAGCGGCTTCATATTCATGAAGTAGTCACAAACAGTGTTGCTTGAGGATGTTCGGACTTGTGTCCGGGATTGTAAGTCCGGACAAGTCCGAAACTTAAACCCAAACATCATCCTCGCACCTCGTCTGAACAAAGCAAAAACTGTCAAAAACTAGAGGCATCCGTGAGTCTGTCCGGACATGCAAGTCCGGACGGATGTCCAGACACGACAAAACAGACAAACAGAAAATGGCCAAAAACTCCATTGTTAACGCTCACATTATTTTTATTAAGTAGACAAATAAAACAAATTTCCATGGGGTTTTGATAGGACGAAATCGCAATTCAAACCAATTCATAATCACCATCAGATTCAGAGAGATCTTCAAACATAATCAGAAACGAAATCTTAAGAATTTCCACCCATACCTAATCCATCTACCACCTACCTCGAATCCGACAATTCAACGAACCACACTGAATCCAAAAGTTGGTTCAAACCATAGACTCTCCACCAGCAAACCAACTAACCAAATGAATCAGAAGAATTCAAGAATCGTAACAAGAAACTAGAACCACAAACCAGGACCAACAAAACCGAGAACAAACCACTAAACGAAGAAGAACATAGATCCGAACTCTTGCTCCGCAGAAAACGCACACCACACACGAACCCTCATCCGAAGATCAAACAATCACCAGAAACTAATTGAGCAACTTGAGAAGAGAAGAACAAGAGAGAGGCGCGGAAGGGGCCAAGAAAAGAACGTGATTTGGAAGTGCAAACTGATAATTCCCTTTCCTCCCCCTTACTAATATCAGTCTGCAAAAAATACTCTCTTACCCCTCATCCCTTCTTAGTTAATTAATCAACCCGTCACATGACATAATCCCACCTAATATAAGGTTAGACATAGAATAGCAATCCCTCTAAACCTGAAGAGAAAAGAAAAAAGGGGTATAGCATTATTCCCCCCCTTAAAAGAATTTCATCATTGAAATTCGACAAAACCCAAAGCTTAAAACTTATGCACCTCTAGAGCTAGAATTCTAATTTGCACTGCCTCAAACGAAGATCCTCCTACAACTACAAAACCTCAAACCTAACCACGAGCTGTGAATAAGAAACACAATGCTGTAGCACCGACACATGAAACATAACAAAAATCCTTGACAACTTACCTCAAGGCACAACAATAGTAGCACGGAGCACAAACAACCAATTATATCCAAAATCACTTCGAACAGCTCATTGCCAGAGGGATGAGATCAGCACACAACTATGTCCCACACTTTTCCAGGATAACTTCTTCAAATAGAACTTCAAATCATAGAAGATGTCCTTTCCCAAAGGACCAAACACACCCAAATCCACATTTAACAACTCAACATACACTTGAACTCAGCCACCAAATCATCAGCCAATCACCGAGACAATAGATACCAGACAATCACGGAGCAAGCAACGATCAACACCTAGCAGACAGTAGACGACCTATAGCAGACGACAAATAGTTGACAACAGCCACAAATGGCAAACAAGCACAGAGCACACTACAAGCAATGGTTATGAGATAGTATACAGACACAGAGCATATAACAGACAACCGTTAGATGATATCAAATAGACACAGAGTAGATAACAGACCACCCTTAGCGGATAGTAGACAATCGCAGAAGCGCATACAGACAAACACAACCCAACACACCAGCAAAATCCAACATAGCTCAATCAAAGACACGGAATAATAGAAAACACGAGAACGCAAACAAGTAAACACACCCAACATACCCAGCAAAAGCTAACATAGCTGACACAATCAAACACACCGAATAACAGACAATACGGAAGCGCAGACAAGCAAACACACTCAGCACACCCAGCAAAAGCCAACCTGGCATTTATACCACTAAATAACGAACCCAAAACCTGCCTAGTTCCAAGGTCGATCACGACGTGCCCTTATTACCTAAGAAACACAAAACTACTAAATCGATACCCAAAACTCACTTTTATTACTCAATAAATGATACCATCAAGCATTTTACAAAGCATAGTCAAACGTTTTACAAATAGGTTACAAGCTCATAGGCTACATAATAAAGTTGGACCACAAGGTCGACAAATACAATATAAATCCAAACGAAAGCTAAAGAAAAGAAAGTAAGAGATCTTCAGCTGGTCGGATAACCAATCTGTAAAATAGTGTATATAAGGGTGAGCAACCACAACTCAGTAAGCGATAAACTTCATCAGCATGAGCATGCTCAAAACATTTTTACAGGCATAGCTTATATAGATACAAGGTTTCACAAATCAGAATCAGAATCAAAACGAAAAGCCCTTCAAAATGCTCAGAGTCAAATACAAAGGTGAACGGAGCAGAAGTCACACGAGTAACATAAAAATAAAATAACCTTTATAGAAATCGTAAAGCCTTTCAAAGTCCAGAAGTCAACAAACAAAAATATCAGATGCACGGAAAACAAAACAGAGGTATATATTTCATATCAAAGTATATTTGCATAACAAATCATATTCCTCGCAAACCGGGAATTTATAAACCAAATATGTCAAAAGCACAGAAGACAAAACAATAGTAGAAGCCACACTTTCAGAATGAAACAGAGAACAAAGCAGAATCTCATGTCAAAAGCTGCCAAAGCTCAATATTGAACAGAAGTGAAAGTCAGAATACGCTTAGCACAACTTATCGGAATTCATAAAATAGAGTGGGACACTAGTTCAAAGCATATAGAAATGGTCAGAAGACCAACGAATCAGAAGATCCCACACAACGGAAATGGTTCGATACCATTAATTGGACCCGTAAGCCCCAGAATAAGGAAAACCCATGAAAATGAAACAGAAGGACGTCGTGCGCAACATGCTACATGATAGCTATACCCAGCAATCCACGGCTCAGAATGCAAAGAAACTAGGTCCCAAAACAGAAGCTTAATCTTTCACAACAAAATGTGTTGTAATGAGCAAACAACACAGCGAAGAAATGTATCTTTACAAACTAAAGCAAACGACTTCGCAAAATAGAAGCCCTATGCCAAGACTATTAAAATGCCAAAAATAGAGCGAAAACGGAAGTCAAGAACACACTTATCAAATCAATTCAAAGTTCACAACAAAAAGGGATACTTTTAGAACAGAAATGCATGCAAACACATACTAAACATGTCAAATAGCTTATAAACACTTAGGTGATCATAACCCCGCAAATAGAGATCATAACAGAGGTCAAACGAACATTTTAGCCAAAGTTAGAGAGGTGTCCAGACATGTGTCCGAACTTGGAAGTCCGGACGCATGCCGAGACTCCAAAACATGGTTGTCCGGACTTGTCTGGGCTTGGAAGTCCGGACGTGAGTCGGGACTCAAATCACAGAAGTTGTCCAGACATGTGTCCGGGCTTGTAAGTCCGGACACATGCCGAGTTTGAAAACCTGAGGATGTCCGAACAAGTTTGAAACTCAAACCCAGACATCGTCTTCGCACCCTGCAAAAACTGTAAAAAACCAGAGGCGTTAGTGAGTCTGTCTGGACATGCAAGTCTGGATGGACGTCCGGACATGACAAAACAGACGAAAGAAATGGCCAGAAACTCCATTGTTAACACTCAAATTATTCATACTAAAGTAGACAAATCAAACACTTTTTCATGGGGTTTTGACATAATGAAATTGTAATTCAAACCAGTTCAGATCACCAACAAATTCAGCGAGATAATCAAACATAATCAGAAACGAAATCTCAAGAATTTCTGCATGGGTAAACACACCCATACCGAATCCATCTACCACCTACCTCGAATCCGACGACCTAACGAACCACATCGAATCTGAAAGCTGGTCCACATCACAGACTCTCCACTGGTAAACCAACTAATCAAATCTAACAGAAGAATTCAGGAATCAACACTAGAAACTTGAACCACAAACCGGGACCAACCAAACCGCGAACAAACCACTAACTGAAGAAGAACACACACTCAAACTCTTGCTCCGTAGAAAACGCACACCACACACGAACCCTCATCCGGAGATCAAACCATCTCCATAATGAAATGAGGAACTTGAGAAAAGAAGAACGAGAGAGAGAGAGAGACACACAAAGGGGCCAAGAAAAGAACGTGATTTGGAATTGCAAACTGATAGTTCCCTTTCCTTTTCCCCTTACTAATAACAGTCTGCCAAAAATACTTTCTTACCCCTCATCCCTTATTAGTTAATAAAATCAGCCCGTCACATGACATAATCTCACATAGTATAAGGTTATACATAGAATAGAAACCCCCTTAAACCCGAAGAGAAAAGAAAAAAAAGCTGGGGTATAACATTATCCACCCCCCCCCCCCTAAAAAGAATTTCGTCATCAAAATTTGACAAAACCCAAAGCTCGATACTTATGCACCTCCAGGGATAGAGTTCTAATTGGCACTGCCTCAAATGAAGATCCTCCCACAACTACAAAAGCTCAAACCTAATCACGAGCTACGAATCAGAAACACAATGCTGAAGCACCGACATATGAAGCATACGAAAATCCTTGACAACATACCTCAAGGCACAACAATAGCAGCACAGAGCACAAATGACTAATCATATCCAAAATCACATTGAACAGTTCATCCCCAGAGGGATGAGATCAGCTCACAACTTTGTCCCATACTATTACAGGACAACTTCTACTTACAGAACTCCAACTCACAGAAGATGTCCATTCCCAAAGGACTAAACACACCCAAATTCACATTCAACAACTCATCAAATACTTGATACAACCACCAAATCATCAGCCAATCACCCCATACAACAAATATCAGACAATGACGAAGAAGGCAACGGTCAACAGCTACCAGACAGCGGACAACCGATAGCAGACGACAAATAGCAGACAACAGATAGCTGACAACAACCACAAATGGCAAAAAAGCATAGAGCACACAACAAACTATGGTTAGGAGATAACAGATAGGCACAAAACGTATAAGAAACAACTGTTAGCTGATAGCAGATAGACACAGAGCAGATAACAAACCACCCACAACAGATAGTAGACAATCACGAAAGCGCATACAGGCAAACACAACCCAACACACCAGCAAAAGTCAACCTGGCTCAATCAAACACATAGAACAAAAGACAACATGAGAGCACAGACAAGCAGACATGCCCAACATACCCAGCAAAAACCGACCTGGCTGACACAATCAAACACACCAAATAGTAGACAACATGGAAGCACAAACAGGTAAACAAAACCAGCAAAATCCAACCTGGCTCTAATACCACTAGATGTAATGACCCCAACACTAGCCTAGTTCCAAGGTCGATACACGTCGTACCCTTATTATCTAAGAAACGCAAGACTACTAAACTGATACCCAAAAATGACGTTTTTACTTAATAAATGATACCAACAAGCATTTTACAAAGCCTAGTCAAACGGTTTTGCAAATCGAAAACAATTTCCAAGGCTACATAATACAGTCGGACCACAAGGACGACAAATACAATACAATCTCAAAACTAAACGAAAGCTAAAGAAAAGAAAGTAAGAGATCTCCAGATGGTCGGCTAAAAATAGTGAATAAATATAAGGGTGAGCAACCACAGCTCAGTAAACGATAAACTTCATCAGCAAAAGTATGATCAAAATACTTTTACAGAACATAACTTATATAGATACAAGGTTTCATAAATCAGAATCAGAATCAAAACGAAAAAGCCCTTCAAAACGCTCAGAGTCAAATATAAAGCTGAACGGAACATAAGTAACACGAGTAACCTAATAATGGAATAACCTTCACAGAAATCGTAAAGCCTTTCAAAGTCCAGAAGTCACCTAAACAAAAATATAAGATGAACGGAAAACAAAATAGAGGTATTAATTTCATATCAAAGCTTATTTGCATAACAAATCATATTCCTTGGAAAATGAGAATTTATAAACCAAAGCTTTCAAAAGCACAGAAGACTGAACAACAGCAGAAGCCACACTTTCAGAATGAAACAGAGCACAAAGCAGAGTCTCATGTCACAAGCTGCCAAAGCTCAATATTGAACAGACGCGAAAGTCCGAATACGCTTAACACAACTTATCAGAATTCACAAAACAGGGTGGGACACCAGTCCAAAGCACACAGAAATGGTCCGAAGACCAATGGATATGAAGATCCCACATAACAAAAATGGTCAGAAGACCAATGGATAAGAAGATCCCACACACAGAAATGGTAATATACCATTAATTGGACCCATCGGCCCCAGAACAAGGAAAACCCGTGAAACTAAAACAGAAGGACATCCTGTGCAGCATTCTCCAGGATAGCTAGACCCAGCCATCCACGGCTCAGAAGGCAAAATAAAACTAGGTCCCAAAACAGAAGCTTAATCTGTAAGAACAAAATTTGTTTTAACGAGCAAACAACACAATGAAGAAAGGTATCTTTACAAACCAAAGCCCACGACTTCTCAAAACAGAAGCCCTATGCCAAGACTATCAAAACGCCGAAAACATAGCGAAAGCGGAAGTCAAGAACACACTTATCAAAGCAATTCGGAGTTCACAATGGAAAGTGATACTTTCAGAATAGAAATGCATGCAAACGTATACTAAACATGTCAAATAGCTTATAAACACTTTGGTGATCATAACCGCAAACAGTGATCAAAATGAAGGTCACACGAACATTTTAGCCGAAGTTAAAGAGGTGTCAGACATGTGTCTGAACTTGGAAGTCCAGACGCATGCCGTGACTCCAAAACATGGTTGTCTGGACTTGTCCGGACATGGTTCGGGCTTGTAAGTCCGGACACATGCCGAGTTTGAAAACCAGAGGATGTCTGGACTTGTGTCTGAGCTTGTAAGTCCGGACAAGTTTGAAACTCAAACCCAGACACCGTCCTCGCACTCTGTCTGAAACGAAATCTCAAGAATTTTTCCATGGGTGAACACACCCATACCAAATCCATCTACCACCTACCTCGAATCCGACGATCTAACAAACCACGCTGAATTCGAAAGCTGGTTCACTCCCCAGACTTTCCACCGACAAACCAATTAATCAAATCAAATAGAAGAATTATGGAATCGAAACCAAAAATTGGAACCACAAACCGAGACCAACCAAATCGAGAATAAACCACAAACAAAAGAAGAACACAAATCCAAACTGTCGCTCCACAGAAAATGCACACCACACCCGAACCCTTATCTGAACATTGAACAATCACCAGAAATGAATTAAGCATCTTGAGAAGAGAAAAACGAGAGAGACGCAGAAGGGGCCAAGAAAAGAACGTGATTTGGAATTACAAACTGATAATTCCCTTTCCTTTCCCCCCTTACTAATAACAGTCTACCAAAAATACCCTATTACCCCTCCTCCCTTCTTAGTTAATGAAGTCAACCCGTCACATGACATAATCCCACCTAATATAATGTTAGACATATAATAGATATCCCCCTTAAACCTGAAGAGAAAGGAAAAAAACTGGGGTATAATATGAAAGGTTCAATTTTAACAATTAGTCTTTAGGCACATGACCCGTTCTATGATGCCACAAGGCAAGGGGGTCATTACAATCAAAACCAAGGGTAATGGTCGTAGAGTTACAACCTACTACGTCATGATTACTATTGGCCAACATTTCACAATGGCTACTCAAAAGATACAGACCCTTGAAAACTTCTCCAATACGCACTTGAATCTTCTGGTCATAATCTTGATATATGCAATAGTTGGAATCAAATAAGAATTTTCCCCGCATGTCTAAAGCTAGTTTGCTAACTGATATTAAGTTAAACTTAAAGGATTGAACGAATAGGACATGCTTGAGTAGTAATAATTTATTGATTCTAATGTCCCCCATTATCCTAACCGTCCGAGGATGCCCATCAAACATGCTAAAAATATGAACTCCATCAAGAACAGAGTAGTTGTCAAAAACAGATAAGTCACCATACATATGGTCTGATGCGCCTGTATCCAAAATCCATTTAACCACTTTATTAGGCCTATTTTCTATGTTTTTTATAGCACCAAAATAGTGAGAATCAATTTGTACACCAAAACCACACGTTTTAGATTGATCAAAAATTGGTAGATTACTACCACGGTAGACAGAAAAATTAGGCTTTTGACAAATTTCCATGAAAATAGTCATAACCATAACGCTCATCAGGATCGGAAGCAGGCATCTTAAGGGGCAAAGAAACTATACCGACAAAACTGTAGTTTGAATCGGTAACATTTGAGTTGGGTCTGGAGTAGAAATTTCATTGGAAGATCTGGAGTTGCTGATGTAGTCGAGCAGTTGTGTCAATTGTTTATTGGTGAGATTTCCTCTGAAAGGATCCTTTGGTGTGTTCTCATTGATTTCATCGCAGCTATTTGCCATGGATCTTCTATTCTTGCCGGTTCTCCAGTTTTGTGAGAAGCCTATCTTAAGGAAACACCTCTCCTCTGCGTGACCGCTTTTGTTGCAGTGATTGCAGCAAAGAATGGTTCTTCTCAAATTGGTCGGATAAACCCTAGCACCAGGTTTCTTGGTTTGATCGGCAAAGAAGGATAATGAGTTCGCCTCTATGGAAGAGTTGGAGCTCAAGTTCTTTTGTCTTTCATCTTGAAGCAAGATTGCGAACACTTGGTCGATCTGTGGGAGAGGCTTGAGCATGAGAATGTTGCCTCTAGTCATGCCATATTTCTCATTTAGACCCATCAGAAACCTAATAATCCTTCTATCTCACACATATTTCTTAAAATTCTCTCCTCCTTCACATGAACAAACGGGAATGGTGTGCGCTGAATATTTCGTCCCACAATTTCTTCATCCTTGTGAAGTAATCTGAGATGTCGTCATTGCCTTGGTTTGAAATCATCAACTGCTGCTCCAAATCGTAGATATGTGTCACGTCGCTTTGATCATATCGATTGCACAACGCTTTCCAAGTTTGAGCGGAGGTGGTGTCGAACATTACGATGTCTGCAATCTCCCGCTGCAGACTCATCAAGATCCATGTGGATACCATATTATCACATTGTTCCCATGCTTGCGCCTTGGCCCCTGAGTCGGTAGGTTTTGTGAAGGACTCATCCATGAATCCAAGTTTATCTACAAGGAGGAGACTAGGGTGGTCGAAACTACTCATATAGAGAGGGTTCTCAATTTCTATCATGTTTCCTTCGCTGCTATTTTCAACTTGTCTCTTTTGACGGTCATCGCCTGTTGGTGAGGAACTCCTGGTGGGAATAGTGCCAGAAGGACAAGAATGAGGAAAGGGCTCAACGACGACCTTCAAACAGGTCAAGAGTCGAGGAACAAAACCATGGAAAAATAAGGTTGAACCTATAGGCAAGACGAGTAAAAAAAACAGGGCTGATCCTAGAGATCGTACTCTGATACCATGATAAAGTCTGTAAAAAACTTGACCAGGAAGAACATCTGGTATGAATCAGAGAGAGAGCATGCGGGAGAAACAAACTCCACTCTCAATTAAGGAAAAAAAGGCGAGACATACAAGTTTGGCCTATTCCTTTAATAGATGTACTAACCTACGAAAAAAGATTGCTTAACATCTAAACTACAGCTCTAACTAAAACTATATAAACCACATTACATACAAAAGATAAACTAACTCAATGAGACTAAATTAAGAAAATGAAAACATTAGTCTGTAACAGAATTATACAAGAATGAGTAGTATTGCGGATAATCATCAAGGTATCTTTTTCATCTTTCCTCATGATTTAGACAATAAAAAATCGAGAGATATACATATATAGATGTTCAATCGGTCCTAGCTCAAAATTGGAAGTTATTGACATGGCAAGAGAATTAATTTGTTCATGTGTTCAAATTCACCTTTTAGATTCAACTATAGTAAGTAGTCTTTAATTTTCAGTGATAGATGTTACTCTGTCAAGTTACTACCAACTGCTCGTGTCCAATTCTCCACTCTAGACTTAGTTGAGTTTCTCACTACTTCATAAGAGGTCTATTTATTTTGTTAGACAATCTTTACTCACCTCCTTGAATGGAGGGATGTCAAAATCAGGTTTTAGGTTGGGTTGAGCTCAACCCAAACCTGACCCGAATCTAGAGCGGGTTAGAATTTTCAACCCGAACCCGGAGCGGGTTGACCCAAACCTGATCCCTTTTCTTAAAAATTTATTTATTTTTAAAATTTTTGATTCTTTAATAAATAAAAATAATACTTTAATATTAATTAATTATCATGTACTATATTTAACCATAAGTTACTGATTAAATGTTTAATTTAATCATAGATTAATCATTAACCACTAATTTTAAATCATTAAATATAACATATTTTTTATTTTTAATTAATTGTTTTCTGGGTTGACGGGTTCAACCCGAACCTGAAGCGGGTTTCAATGACGTAACCCGAATCTGACCCAAAAATCTTTTTAGGTTAAAAATCTCAACCCAAACCTGGTTTTTTATGGGTCGGTTTTGGGTCGAGTTTTGGGTTCGGGTCAAGATTGACATCCCTACTTGAATGTGTTGTGCATGTGTTGTTTATTATGTAGGTAAAACGTTTGAGTTTAATATTTACTATAAAAGATAAAATAATTTTATTAATCTAGATTTTGTACTTAATTTATTATTTAATGAATTAAAATTATAAAACTTAATTTAATAAAATAATCTTATATATTTGATTTTGAAGAAAATATACTACTAAGAATTAAATAGGGCCAAAGTGGGAAATACTTTCCTCTCAGTTTCACACCGGTTTGTTTTCCTTCAATTTGGTGAACCAATCATACTTTGTTAGAGGGCGCGCGCATCTCTCTCATTCTCTTTGGTTCCAGTTTGGCCATGGCTCCTAATAACTCTCGCCGCGAAACAAGCGTCAAGGGTCAAGAATTTCATAATGAATTCCACCTTCCGCCTCCAAGGACAATCCATGACTTATCCCCCGTTCGTAGCGTCCTGGGTAGAGAGAGATAGATAGGTGAGAGAAGGAAAAAAAGTAAAGGATAATTTCCAATTTTCAAATGCATTTTTGATTTACCGGGGTTATACAATCTTCAATCTCGGTATCTTCATGTAAATAAATTTGTTGCTGCTAACCCTCGATGGTTCAAGGTAATTTTTGGGTGGTAATCTGTGAGCTCGCTGCGAAGGGAATGGTGGTTTAGACGGATAATTAAGAAAGAAAGAAAATCGTTATAAAGGATAGAAATGGGTGACGGTGGTCATGGCAAGGAGCTCGATGAAACGCCCACTTGGGCTGTCGCTACGGTTTGTGCTGTTATCATCATAATCTCTATTGCTCTTGAGAAGGCGCTCCACCATTTTCAAACGGTATGTGCGAACCTCTAACTGTTGTTTTTTTCTCTCTTTTGCTACATTATTGTTTATCTATCTATCTAATAATCATATGGGTAACGGACTGCTGATTTCCATCTGCTATTGGTTACCAACTGCCAAGTGAGAGATGGAGGGATTCAATGAGATTTGCCAAATTCTTTCTGCTATTATTAATTTAGTCTCAAAATTCTTACTCCGGATTCGATAATGAAACTGATTGGCTTGTTCATAATTTTCTTATCACTATCCAGTATTTCAAAGAAAAACGTAAGAAAGCTCTGAGTGAAGCTCTTGAAAAGGTCAAGGGAGGTAAGTGTATAACTATATCCAAATCATACTCTGGATTAATTTTTTTTCTTCTATATATATATAATCGTTATTAAAGTGGTTGAGCTCTCTGGTGTTTTTATATAATACTTTTGCAGAGCTGATGGTGTTGGGATTTATTTCACTGCTGTTGACGTTCGGGCAAAATTACATTTCCCAGATATGCATCCCCTCCAGACTATCTCATACTATGTTGCCATGCGCAAGGCATGAGCATCATGAAGCAGAAGCAGCAGGTGGCCATGGAGAAGGGTCTGAATCTGACCATGGAGGAGAAGCAAGTGATCACCGGCGTAGGTTACTGTCTATTAGTCATAGGATGTTGTCAGCTGACTCTAATGTTGGTTGCCATGCGGTGAGTTGATCGATCATCATCATTGATTAATAATGTTATATGCTCCTTAATTATTATAAAGCCTTGGGCATAATTGATCTAGTGGTCTTTAATTGTCCCAAGTTAATCATTTTCTGAGTCATCATCAATGAATGACAGAGTTCATTCTTCATGGTTGCATTTGACATGACAGGGTTATGATCCACTTATATCAGTACACGGATTGCATCAATTGCACATCTTCATCTTCTTCTTGGCTGTGTTCCATGTGATATATAGTGCTATTACAATGACACTTGGGAGGTTAAAGGTTCGTACACTTTGTCTTCATTCTGTTTGGTTTTGCTCTAACACCGGTAGGAGGAGGCTTTTATAGCAGTTGCATTATATATACTCTATGAACTCTATAAAGTTTGCAACTGTGTGCTTTGCTTTTGACATATAAAGATCATGGATGTATCTTTCTCTTCTATTCTGTTGCAGATTCGTGGATGGAAAGACTGGGAGACAGAGATTGCAAATAAAGAAGTGTCTCATGGTAACATAATATGATAATCATCCTTTCATTCGAATCGATACTGCAGACTTGTGATGATCAATCTACATCTTACATCTGCTTCCTGAAAACATTGCAGAAAATTAATACATGTTTATAAATTATTGCAGATAGTATTAAGACCAAGTTCAGACTTACTCACGAGACATCTTTTGTGAGAGATAATACCAGTTTCTGCACAACCACACCTTTCCTCTTCGTTATTGTAAGATGAGATGCATTCACATTTTTCCTTCTTTTGTGTTTTCAGTGAAAGATAATAAGATGTAGTGATACATTTGGGAAACTTCTTGTATCCTGCAGGCTTGCTTCTGGCGGCAGTTCTTTAGGTCTGTTCGTAGATCTGACTATTTGACAATGCGCCATGCTTTTATTACTGTGAGTGCTAATATCAATAGTAGTTTCTGTATGACTAGTGTTTGTTTCCTTCTCTTATACATTCATATACACCCTTTTTTTTTTCTTGGATATCTACATGTAGGTGCACTTGTCACCTGGAACAAAATTTGATTTCCAAAAGTATATTAAAAGATCATTAGAAGATGACTTCAAGGTAGTTGTGGGAATCAGGTACATACATGAAGTGAACACTTAATTTCTGGTAGCTGCTTCTATCATTATCCTTTCTTTTTTTTTTCTTTGTACATGCAATATAGCTAATATTGATTAAGAAATTCTAATGGATATTATTATTATGTTGGCAGTCCCCTGTTATGGGCATCTGCAGTCTTTTTCTTGCTGGTCAACGTCCATGGTGAGTCCTCTATGTCCTTGATTCTAATTACTCTAAAGAAAAGAAGAGAACGAGGATGATGCAGTTGGTAAATACAATATCTATTTTACATTGCAGGTTGGGAGGCCATGACCTGGTTGTCTATCCTACCTCCAGCTGTAAGATTCTTTATTTGGTTTTTTTGGGGTTTCTATAATTACTAGTTTGTTCTTACTATATAGAACAACTAATCAATCGAAGATGATGATCGAGATGTGCTGCAGGTGATTTTGGCGGTTGGTACAAAGCTTCAGGCGATCATAGCCAGGATGGCAGTAGAAATAACTGAGAGGCATGCTGTGATCCAGGGGATGCCGGTGGTTCAAGTCTCGGATAATTACTTCTGGTTTGCTTGGCCTCAACTGGTGCTTTATATGATTCATTTCGTCTTGTTTCAGAATGCATTTGAGATCACATACTTCTTCTGGATATGGGTAAAATGAATCAATTACTATTTTATGTTTCTTTCTTGATCCTTGTGTTATCTTTTGAATTTGTAAATTGATGTTAGCTCTTTTTCTGCAGTACGAATTTGGGTTAAGGTCTTGTTTTCATTATAATTTTGGTCTCACAATCTTCAGAGTTTGCCTCGGGTAAATAAAAATAATTTTTGCAGCATCAAATCTCTCTGTTTTGTTGATGGTGATTCCATTCATATATAAAAAAGAGTAATAAGAGTTAAATGAATGAAATGGGAGCAGGGTTGGAGTTCAGGTCATGTGCAGCTACATCACCCTTCCACTCTATGCTCTTGTTACACAGGTACGTATTGAATTCTCACAACACAAGAAGGATTGTGATTCTAGCTAAGCTCGTCTATCTTATTACTAATATGGATACTATTATTATGCAAATTTTGGAACTCCAACTCGAGCAGATGGGATCAACAATGAAGAGATCAATATTCGATGAGCATACGTCTAAAGCGCTCAAGGCATGGCACATGAATGTGAAGAAGAAGAAACTGGGTGGAGGTGAAGACGGAGAAGCGCCTTTACAAGCTGGTGAGGACGGTGAGGCTGCCGCTGGAGACCACTAGCTGCAGCATCACCCCAAAAGCACCTACAACTGACTGGCCTGGCCTCTCAGAATCAATCACCTTGACCTACTTCTCACTGACTTGACTGACTGGCCCCTTGATAATTGATCTTTTGTGATACTCCCATATCATAACCGACAAATCATGGAGAGCAGCGTTCCTTTGCTAATGACTGCTGGACATATTTAGGCAATTTTGTCCGGCTTCTTGTTATCCCATCTGACTTGATGTTGCTCATCAGTATATATACATATATATAGCTATAATACGCATACCATTACGACGCAGCAGCAGCAGCAACTTTTTGGGTTAATAGGAGACTACTGAGGATGATGTCAAATTAAAAGATAAGGTTAGTGTTTATTATTATGATTGTTATTATTAGGGGGAAGCAGTCTTCATTCATAGTCCATTTGTATCCATTTTTGTAATCAAAACTTCCTATTGTTCATAGATTTCTTTTTATTTTCTTTCACTTTTCCTTGTTGTATGTTCAAAGTTATACATACGGATGGATTCTCTACTGATGTATGTTGCTTAGAGACTTGTGTAACTGTGTTGTTCAAATTCGTAACTCTTCTTAAAGAGGTATATGATGCTTGTTCAAATTTGTAATAGTCTTCAGTTCAAGGTGGAATATGATCTCGCAACGTTTTTTTCCTAATATTATTCATGCACATCACCTCGTCTATCTACTACTTGGATTGGATTCAATAAAATAAAGAACGAGGCAGAAGTGAGCAGCATTCAAGCTGGACGAATATTAATAATCACTCAAAATGTCCATCAAACCTAGTACGTAAAACAAACATATAACTAATTTGTGAGATCAAAAATCATTACAAGTATTACTTTAAGAGACAACTTTTCTTCGTTTCCCACTTATCACTTCGTCCCTTTGTCTTCTTCGCTTCCTGGATTCTATTTCCAAGGTGGGTAAGAATGGCCATGCATCATTCTCTTCTGCTTGTGGCAATGGGGCTAGTTCCCGCATGTTCAAATTCCTATGCATCTTTCTCTATTATCGCACTTGTTGCTCTGCCTCATCCTGCTTTCCCATATCTTCGTCAATTCTCACTACCAACTTTCTCACCTCTTCACATGTTGTCGCCTAAAGGCCTATCTTGTTCCGCTCATTTTTCTTTAACTCTGCATGCTAACCATCCAGAGAAGAGCCGCTCCTTCCGAAACCTGTTCATCTTCCACATTCACGAGTTGCATGTTTCATATCAAGGATCGACGGTGATCATCTATATCTTGTGCTCAACCTTCTCAACATCTTATCATTTTTAACTCTTTCCCTACATTTCCCTATCGATCCTGTTCTTCGTTACTACTTTCTAATCACACAAAAATTGGGCATCCTTGAGATCTATGGTGCGAAGCTATCTTTTGAGCGTTGCCTTCTGGGCAAGTTGTTCTCGCATCGCCCAGTTACTGCTCAAGCGCTGAGGATCCATCAGCAACACAGATGAAGCGCCTTTGGTGGATGGGCCAAAACTTGTTCATCATTAAGTTCGAGGAGAAGGACACTATGGAAGCTATACTGGATCAAGGTCCATGGACAATCAATCGGATCCTGTTTATTGTCCAAGGTCTAGAGCAAGGTAAGTCAATCGAGAACCACGAGTTCAAATGGGTTTCGTGCTGGATCGGGATCTTTGATATTCCAAAAGCCTAGTGCAATATTATCTTTGTTGCTGCAAAAGTCAAGCGCTTCACTGGCATTTTGGAGGACACCACACACCTAGGATGCTGCTACATGCGGCTCAAAGTTCTCCTGAATATTTAGCGACCAGTTTTGCGCTCTCTTCCCTTATCCCTCAGTGGCATGGATATTGTTTTTACTATAACATATGATAACATGCCTCTAATTTGTGCTAAGTGTGGCTTGTTTCTTCACGCCACAAAAGCCTGTCCTTTCACGACCGCTCCCTATGAGGATCATGCCCCCTTTAGGAATGTGGCTCAGAACTGAACTTTTTTCTTGCTCACAGTCGACCAAGGAAGCTTGCCGTTGACTCTGCCCCTATACCCTCATTATGTGGTATTGTTTATGATCTTTTAGGGCAGCTTTCTCCAAGTTGTCCACAGGTAGTTGCTGATTTCTCTCCTATGAAGGACGAAGCTCCATTGGTCCTTCCTGATGAACCAATGAATCTTGACAGGACTAGACTGACTGAGGCACCTCAGAGCTTGAGAAAGCGAGACTTTGCTAATATCTTGGAGCATTCATCTAGGGGAGAATTTTGGCAGGCCGTCTCAACGATTTTCGGGGCCCTGTTCTAAAATATTAAATGAGGCCCCTTAATCATTAATTATGTAAAGATAGAAAATTATTAAATAAATTACGTATTCACAATGGTCATGTTTATAATGTTTGAATGTATTTAAAACATAAAGTTTTGATATACCCCATTCAAAATAAATTTAACATTATATAATTTTTTTATGACAAAATCTCAAGGACATATAAAAATTGGGCCCCTAAAATATGGGCCCTGTTCGGTTGGCCAGCTTGCACAGCTTCAAAGCCGGCACTGAATTTTGGGACTTACATTTAGGAGAAGCAGAACGAAAAGGAAAGAAGGTCATGCCCCTACTACAGTTATGAGTCCTCAAAAGAGGGATTTTGGCACAAGTGCGTGCTCCAAAACCCATGATCATGATCACATGCGACC
>CM041776.1:322786494-322821351 GCA_023374045.1 Limonium bicolor | reverse complement strand
TACAAGTTATGAGGTTTTGATCATAGTTGCTTTGCAAGACGTTTTGTAAAGCTTTTGATATTGTGTACTAAACTATTTTTACAATCTTTTAGTTGTAAGCTATCAATGAAGATGTCTAAGTATTTTTTATATGGAGAATCTCATGATTCTATACTTACATGTATTCAACATTTTAACATGGTATAATGATATGGAAGGCGAGAAAAACACTAGTATGTGAAAGGTTACAAAAAAAGGGCATATTATACATAAAATTTGGTCGATAAGATTCCATGTAAAATTTGGTCTTTAATGACAATAGCGACCAAAATTGTTGGTCACCATTAAACATTTTCTATGTTATCCTATGAACACAAAAAATGGTCGAATGACTTTATCGACCATTTATATTGTTTGTCACTAAAACACTAGTGACCAAAAATATTGTAGTCGCTAAATCGTTAGTGATCAACTTCACATTAGTCGTTAATGTACTAGTGACCATCAATATTTGGTTTGTCGCAAATGCTATAAGTAACGGACCTTTAGCGACCACTGGTGACGAACTTTATTTTTGGTCGTTATTATCATTAACGACAAAAATTATCATCATTACCGACCAATATTGTTGATCGCTAAAAGCCTTTTTCTCTGTAGTGATGGCTGGTCTAGACCATGTTTCGCTTGCTTACTGTCTAGTTTATGGCCATGTGATGTCTTCTAAGAATAACATGTTATGCTAGCTAATATTTTAGCTGAATATCTTAGGTTATACTAGGAATAACAAAGGATAACTGATAAGTGCAAAACATATAGACTTTTTAGGGTTTAATTACCTTATAACTTGCAACACTTTAGGCAATGTTTCCCACTTGCTATGCGAATTTTCTTAGATTTAAGTTTTGATATGAACTGATACATTTTATGTATCAAATGCAGAAAAAGGTCTTGGAATCACATAGTACACTTCACAAGCTTCGTAACGCAACAAACGAGGATCAAATCGGAGTCCGGACGAAGAATTTATGAGCAAAATAAAATAGGTTCGAACTTGGAAGTTCGGACCATTTTCGGAAAAATCATACGCGGTGGAATAGTACTGTCCGAACTTGCAAGTTCGGACGCAAGTTCGGACAGCACTAAAATAACAGCAAA
Source organism: Limonium bicolor (assembly GCA_023374045.1). NCBI lineage: Eukaryota > Viridiplantae > Streptophyta > Magnoliopsida > Caryophyllales > Plumbaginaceae > Limonium > Limonium bicolor. The sequence continues at coordinate 322,820,217 of CM041776.1, read as the reverse complement.
TTTGCCGCGTCGTGAAGGGTGTGAAGAGATAAAATTCTTTATCTCTTCACTCGTTAATCCCACGCCTACTCCACCGCCTAACACCTTCCTTTTTACCCCATTTTACCTATAAATACACCTACACCCCAACACATTCCATATCTCATTCCACCCCCCAACCCATGTCATTTTTCCTCCACAAAATTACCATTACCTGTCCAAAAATCATCCACCCCCATACACATATTCCACATAAAATCCACACACACCATCATCCCATAAACCATCTCATTTCCATACCATTATTCTGTCCAAAATATTAGCAGTCAAAATAGTGGAGCTGAATTGAGAGTCTTTTCCAGATGATTTCTTTACTTCTTATTCAGTCTTCTTTTAACTCTGTTGGGCTAAGAGGATATACTCTGGGTGAAGGTTAATTTATAGTCTGTTTAATTATGTAATTTATGTTTTTACTGGTTTAATTTAAATACACCTTGTTACGATTAAAGCTTATCTTTCGTCTTTTTAATAAATTACATGAATTTATTAAAATGCTTTACTAAATCTATTTTGATCAGATCCGTGATAAATAGACAGGTTAATTAATCCGTAAATCTGTGGAAAGCTTATTATGATTTAATAAGTTAGTAATTCAGACGCAAATATAATTTCTCATACTAAATCCGTTTACATGTGTTTTGCTCGAATCTGGATTAGACCGAGCATGTTCTGGTAAACGAGTTCTTTTGAGTCTATGATTTAGTCCTTAAGATAATAACAAGAATTTTGCCAAACTATCACAATAAAACCGGTAGACATAGGATAAAAGAGCAGACTATATTAACCTGAACCCAGAGTCCTGTTTAATTTATCTTTTACTCAGTTTATTTTATCTGCCATTTTTATTTATAAAACAAGTCAATTAATCCCCCTTTTGTGACACAGCTTAGGAATTAGATAATTCCCTTTAGTCCCACGGTTCGATTTCTGGTCACTTCCACTTTACTATACTACACTCGACCGGGATTTGTTTGCAGCCCGTAAGGTATTTTGAGTTTTAAATTTCTTTTTCATTTGTTTTAAATACGTCAGTTCCAACCACTCAGATTATCTGTCTACAATAACACTAATTAGTTCTTTCATGTACATTCCAACACCTATTGTACATTGTACATACTAGGAATTTACATTTGTACAAGTTAGGAATTTAATGACTTCAATAGTAGGTAACATGGTTATTATAGTGTATGAAAGTATTAATGTAAGAGTAGTAATGATTACAAGAAGACAAAATAAGTAATGTCAAGTAATATGCCACCGTAAAAACTTAGCAATGTAGTTGATTAGTAATGTTGTTTTTCTTCGTAAAATTAGGACAGCTAACCTCATTACTAAGCAAAGGAAGTCGGCTGTAGAAGAATGATGATTGATGTATAAGGTAATGGTTATGTAAGACAAAATAGCTAATCTTGTAACATATAAATTCGGTAACTATGGCTGAAACATATTGATGGTTGGCGACAAGTCTATGCCATGTTTGGCTTCCTTGCTGTCTAGTTTATGGCCATGTGAGGTCTTCTAAGAATAACATGTTATGTTATGCTAGCTAAATATCTTAGGTTATACTAGGAATAAAAAGAATAACACTAACTAGTTATTTCATGTACATTCTAGCACCCATTGTACATTGTACATGGTATGAATTTACATTTGTACAAGTTAGGAATTTAATGACTTCTACAGTAGGTAACATGGTTATTACAGTGTCTAAGTGTCTTTTAACTTCATTTATATATTCCTAACACTCATGATCACACTAATTTCCAATGTAATAGCTTATGTTAATTCCAAATAAATAACAAGTGTACATACCGTAACAAAGAAAAGTGTACCTTTGTAGCTAGGATTTTCTAGGGTGTTTCAAAGTGCTCCCGTTATATAGATTAGGGAAATTTCATGACATGTCCCAAAATATAAAGAAAGTCATAAAATATCATTACAATTTCATAATAATCCATAAAATGTCATTATAGTTATTGACTGGAAAGAAAAAAGACATATATGCCCCAAAGTACTCTTACAGATTACAATGTGCCCGAGATGTTAAAAAAAAAAAAAATTAGAATAATAAAAGAATATGTAAAAAATTAAAAATTAAAAAAAAGAATTTTTTTTAAAATTTTTTAAAATTGAAATATCATAGAATTAAAAAAAAGATTTGTTTAAATTATTCAATACCATAAAAAAGAATATAGAGTTCTAAACACATAATTAATATAAATTTTTTACCAATTTATACAAATTAAGTACTATAACTTATACCAATTAAACATTATAATTAATACCATACATTTTTAAATTATCTTTTTTTACCAATTAAATCAATCTAAAATATTTTAAAATTTTATATTTTGTTTTGTAGGTAACTTTATGACATAATATTTTGTAGATAACAAAAAATATTATGTCATGAAATGATATATTTTTTAAAAATTAATAATTTAAATTGGTAGCACAAAATAATTTTAAAATGTATGGTACTTCATTGGTATAAATTATAGTACTTAATTGGTAGGCAAATTGGTATGAATTATGTGTTTAAAATATTATATATTGATGGTACTGAATAATATTTTTCAAAAAATAATAAATATTCACTTTTTTCAATATTTTTAACACTTTATTATATTTTTTTAAATAATTTTTTTAATATTTTATGATTATTAGGAAAATTCATAAAACGATACTATATTTTGGCAAATTCATGAAATGCCCAAAAAAAGATAGTGACAAAATTCCACTACATTTTGTAAAAGTTCATGAAATGCCACTAGTCATTAGCGAGAAAGAAAAAAGACAAAAATATCTCTAATAGTTAACAAAATACTATTAAAGTTCACAACATGCCCCAAAGTGTTAAAACATTCACTAAAGTTCACAAAAAAATCAAAATAATTTAAAAATATAGGTAGCTTTAAAGTATTTAAAAATTTACAAAATTGAAAAACAAAAAATATATTCTAATATCATAAAATATTGAAAATAGTAAATATTGTTCACATTATTCAGTGCCATAAAAAATAATATAGTGTTTTAAAGACATAATTTATAGCTTTTTCTACTAATATATGCCAATTAAGAACCATAAGTTTTACCATACATTTTTTTTAAATCTACTAATTTAAATTATTCATTCAAAATAAATTTTATTATATTTTTAACTAATATTTTGAAATTTTATTAATTAAAAATTTATATTCTATTTTATAGGTAACTTTATGATATAATATACAAAATATTATTTCATAAATGACCTATAAAATAGAAAATAGTTTTTAAAAGTAAATTGTCTAAATATTAGTTGAAAAAATTAAAATAATTTATTTTGAAATAATAATTTATATTGGTGGAAAAAATAATCTAAAAAGTGTAGGATAAAAAAATATGGTATTTAATTGGTATGAATAATGGTACATAATTGGTATTAATTGGTATAAATTATATGTTTAAAGCAATATATTCTTTTATATGATATAACATTTTTTTTGAATATTTTAGTAATTTTTTTAATTTTTCAAGAATATTCTATATTATTCTATAGTTATATATATTTATATAGTATTTTAATTTTTTATAAATTTTAGTGAATTTAAGCACATATTATGAACTTTAAAGATACTTTACTGAGGATTTTTTTTTCTATTCTTTTCTTCTGGTCAATGACATAATAACATTTCATAGATTTTTAGGAAAATATAATGACATTTTGTAACTTTAAAGAATATTTATATAGTTGTGACATTTTATAAAATTCCCCGATATTATAATTATGCCAAAGGCTTAAACATAGCTGCCTTGGGAAAGAGGGTGGATCGAGAAGGGATGCGGCCGAAATTAAAATGTTATCGGCGTAGTTAAGTCCCGAGACGGGTAACGGGCCGTCCCTTGGAAGCACTTTGGAAGACAAAAATTTAGCTGGGAATTTCGATAATGGGCCTACCACGATGGCATGGACGCCGTCTACGTGGGCAGGCTGGACTTATCCATTTTTTTTTTTGGTTATTGGGTTGGCCCCCCAAGCTATGGATTTGGGCAGAGTGGGATGTGGGGGCTTGGGCCTGGGTGGGGAGGAGATTGGTTATACGTGTCGACTCCAGGGACTAGCTACTCGTCATGGGTGTTTGGGCGGACTGGTCAAGCTCATGTGGTCGAGTACCTATCTCCATTCGAAAACCAGTGATTAGTAAGGAGGCTACCCATGACCAGATAGCAGATGAGTTTTTTAGGAGTGGCTGGCTGGACCCACTTGAGACTAGGTATTTCAGTAAGACGAATAACCTTAAGATGTTGGAAGTCGATTTGGGATCAAATAATCCTGGTGCCAAGATAGGGAGTCGTGAACCTGGGATTGTGGTTGGTACTCCACAAATCGAGCAAGTGGTGGATGATGATGACCTGAGAAACCTGTTTGAGGATCCTGAATTTCCTTCGGGTTTCGAGCCTGGGGGAGGGCAAGGCGCACAGACGGCTCGGAATGACGATGATTATATCAAGGAGGAGGCGAGGCAAACTCTCCTGCTCGCTAAAGACCTTGGCTGCCAGGTTCCAGATGAAAGACAGACCCTGAGTAACTTTGAAGACATCATCCATGAGCATAGAGATAGCTTCCGCAGGAGATGTCAGGAGTCAAGGAGTGGTGCAGGAGTTGAGTCGGATACTTGTTCGTGAACCAATTCTAGAATTCCCTCCAGACAGGGTCTTGGGCAAAAGAAAGGCTTGACAGGTTTTAGTAAATTCTCTCGAGTTCGCAAGGTTGTTAGTAGGGGCAAGAAAAAGTAAGCATGTAAGTTAAGGAGTCGAGATTGTCCTCTTGTAAGGGAAGGGTAAATTTTTGAGGTAAGGACTTGTTTCTAATTTTGGTTAGTTAGTTTGATTGTACCGCTTAGACGGGTCATTTGACCTTGTGCCGTAATTATAAAAAAAATCTCGTTTGTTTGACAAAAGGTAGACATTGACGAATATTTTTGTAACAACTTACATTAGAGTGTAACTAACCGCATAAAAAATCATGTATGTAAGAAAAATATTTGGTAGCTAACCTACATTAGAGGTAAACAATAATACAACACAAAACAATATTTGGTATGTAACAAAAATACATGATTCACCATACAAGGTTTAAAATACATTACAATACAATAATAATACACTAAAAACAATATTGATTTTTTATCGGTTCCGGAGTTTGTTATTTAATTCACCTCTTATTAGTTAATGAATCATAATATCAATTTTGATGAATCATAATATCAATAATAAGGAATCATATCTTCATTTTAGTGTATCATTGTAAACATATAAAAATAAAAAAATTACACAATAATACAACACAAAACAATATTTGGTATATATGAAAAATACATGATTCATCATATAAGGTTTAAAATACACCATACAATACTAATAATACACTACAAAACAATAATGATTTTTTATCGGTTCTGAAATTTGTAATCTAATTCACCACCTATTAGTTAATGAATGATAATATCAATTTTAATAAATCATAATATCAAATTAATGAATCATATTACTCCCTCCGTTCAACAATAACTGTCATTTTAGAAACTTGCACACTTATTAAGAAAAGTAGGACAATAACGCATGTGCCCCTACTTTTTACTTTTCCATTTAGATAATAATTACTTTTATATTAAATAGTAGGGTAAAAGTGGAAAGAAGTGTGTCAAAAGCTATAATGACAGATATTTTTGAACAAGAATCACATCCTAAAACGACAGATATTAATGAACGGAGGGAGTATCATTTTAGTGTGTCATCATACACATGTAAAAATAGTTTTTTTCAAAGTTATCAAAACATATCCATGACTGGTCTTGTTTTGAAGAGCTTGAATTTAGATGAACAGTGATATAATTGTTTTTCATTTTGGACCTATATATTAAAAGTTACAGCCATTTAAAGTTAATATAGTTAAAAGGTAGTCCAGTCAGCAAAACAGTCCAGTCAGCAGCTGAATGAGATTGCCAAATAAGTATCCCACTCCTACCTCACGTACGTACCCGCTGCACAATCGAATTTGCGTTGAGTGTATATGTCAAGTGCACTACAACGACGAATTTTTTGGGCAAAGCTCAACTAAAACTCCCACATTCGGTTAAAAGAGCATGACTTTGTTAGTTGTCTGATTGATGATAGGGACTTTATATGAGATGAAGCAAAGGTTAGGACCTTGGTTTACTAAGGTAGATATTGTTCTATCCTGAAAACAGTTCTTAGTAACAATAATCGAAAGGATAGACGGTCATGGGTAGTAAGAATGGATGTTCCATGGTCAAATCGACCTACTACATAACACGGTCCTTATCTCAGAAGTTTTCTACCGCTACATCCTACAAGAACACAATCGAGTAGGCTATGAAGCATGTTTGTAAATGCCGTATTGTAGCTAGAATTAAGTTTTGCTTGGAAGCTCCCCCCATGGCATTATCCTCTATGGTGCGTTTGTGGCCCATTGTTGCGGAGGTGCTCACCTTGATGTGCCCTTTGTGAAGGGTTCGATAGCTAGTCCCATGTTTTTCTTACTTGTCCTAAAGTCAAAAAGTGGTGGAGTTTAGAAGGATTGTGTCGACCTAAGGGTATCACAAATGATGCAGTCTTTTTGGATTTGTTTACCTCAGTCTATCTTGATGAGATGGATGTGGTCAAAGAGAAGATAGTGGTATTACATTGGAAGTTGTGGTTCGCTAAATGTCAGATTGTTCACAATAGGGTTCGCTCTTTCGAATATGGTATTGACCAAGCTAACACCTTTATAGGGGCGGACCGAAGGTTGTGTAGGTGGGTCACGTGACCCCATGACTTTTGTAAAAAAATTAATTATAGTAAGTTTTAATGTAGTTTTTTTATAAAATAGTAGATATTTATGTTAGTGTGACCCCATAAATGTCATAAAAATTAACTATAGAAATTTTTATTTGTCAGTGACCCCATAACATTCATCTCATCTCTGGGTCCGCCACTGCCTTTCTTGGTATGACCCTCTCGTCCGCTTTAGTTCGATCTCAGCTGTCCATCAAAGAGGGGGATCCTGGAAGTCCTAACCGTCGGGTTTTTGTCTATGGTAGCATAGACAGTGGTTCTTCGGGTCTGGGAGTTGTTTGTAGGAACTCGGAATGTATCGTTATGGTAGTTGGGATTGTAAAGGAGAAAGTGCCCTGGACACCCTAGATCGCTGAGGTTAAAGCCCTTTTGCTTGGCGTCAACAACGCAACTAAGTTGGAAGTCTCGTTCATTACTTTCCTTTCAGATTGTCTATCTATTATGCAATGCCTTCAAGGTTACATCGTTCATGAAGTTACCGTTAACTCTACTCTTTTTGACAATCTTACCTGGTCGTATGTGGACCGATCAAAAAATAGTGATGCTCATTTACTTACAAACCTAGGTCGTTTAGGTACCTACGAAGACGTCTAGTGTAATAATGTTCCTGTTTATATTACTGACTTAATTTAATAGTTAACTTTCATGGTTTCGAAAAAAAAACAAAGATGATGTCGCGTTCTTCTTCTCCGGACGGTCACTGGTGAAATTAACTGACGATAGTAACGTGTTCGTTTTCTCGGCGGGGGAGAGAAGAAGATCCAAACCTAATAATGCTTGTTTTTATCTCTTCTTTCTATCGTTCAATTTGGTACTTCAGGTGTCGTGAGTGTTAGTTTTAGTGATGGATTTTTGTCATTTTTATTTGACTTGAAATAGGGATCATTTTACGTTTAAATGGATTAAGCCAAATTGCTTCACCGTAGAACCAGAAAATTTTATTACAGTTGCACAAAAACAAAAACAACAATGGGTACTTCTTAAATGATGCTTGGGTACGTTAGTTTGTGCAATTTGGTGTTTGTAGTGTTTATTTAGGTGAACCTGATAAATTTATTATTGTAGCTAAATAAAAATAACAATAGTTTGTGATACTTTCTGTTTTTACTTATCACAATGATACTTTGTAAATTACGGTTAGGTATATCATTCCCCATGATTGAGTTTTTGTAGTATTGATAGGTAAACCTGATAAATTTATAATTGTAGCTAAAATAAAACAACAATGGATGTTTTGGATACCTCTCTTTTTTTACTTATCACAATGACATTTTGTAAACACGTTTTTGAACCTGGCGATTAGTCGCCATGTTGTAATATGGTGATGGGCTTTGTGATATTTTGTCACTTATTTTGTCCTTTTGTGTTTTATATTTTTGTAAGACTTTAAAATGTTGTAGTTTATTAGATATAAATCCAAATAACATAAATTTTATACCATTATTCATCATAATTCGAGCTCTTCAAAATAAGACCAATGAATATGTTTTTGATAAATATTAAATTTTTTATTTTTTGTATGTGCATATTTTTTTAAATTCATTGTGAACCTTAAGTTTATGAAAATTAAATCAAAGGTAATTAAAAAATGAATCAGAGAGTTGCGTAAAAGTGAATAAGAGGTTTTAAAAAAAGTGAATCTCATAAATAGAGATTGTTTAACTAAAGGGATTCTGGTTGTTTGACTAGTGTGAATTAGAGGTTTTAGAAAAGTGAATCAAAGGTTGTTAAAAAGTGAATCACAAGTTGTTACAATGCGAATCAGAGTAATAAGAGTGAATCTCGTAAGCATAGGTTGTTTAACTAAAGTGATTAAGAGGTTTAAGAAATGTGAATCAGAGGTTTAAGAAAAGTGAATCAGAGGTTTAAGAAAATTGATTCTCGTAAATAGAGATTGTATGACTAAAGTGAATAAGAGCTTTAAGAAAAGTGAATCAGAAGTTTATAAAAAGTGAATCAAATGTTTTTCAAAGGTGAATCAAAGATTTAAGAAAAGTGAATATTTTATTTAATACTAGTAAAAGTTAATCATACCATAAACTTATGTGAGAACAGTATGAACCTTTCATTTATTGAAAGTGAATAATTCGTTTTAAAACAGTGAATATTATGTTTAAGAAAAACGAATATTTCATATAAAACAATGTGAATCCTTTGTATTTTTAAAAGTGAACCTTAACCCTGCACTACAAACCCTAAAAATGCCTTCGACGTTTTTAGCATTCCTAGGGTGATTTTTAGGGTGTTGGGAGGGGGGTAGGGTATTCTTTTTGACATTGATTTTACACTTTATATCGTCGTTACAGACTTGATAGATTTTTAGGGTTTGTGGTTTAGGGTTTAAGGCCCTAAACCCTGCACTATAAACTCTAAAAATGCATTCGACGTTTTTAACTTTCCTAGGATGGGTTTTAGGTGTTTGGGGGTAGGGTAATCTTTTTCGTATTAATTCTACACTTTATATTGTCGTTACTGACTCGACAGGTTTTTAGGGTTTGCGGTTTATGGTTGTTAGACCCTAAACCCTGCACTACAAACCATAAAAATGTCTTCGGCGTTAATGAATAAGATTCATTTTATTATTAAAGAAGATTCATTTTGCTAATGAATAAGATTCACTTTAAAAAATACCTAATATATATTCATTCTAAAAATATAAAATTTTAAGCTTACCAAAACATATCAATGATGCATCTTGTTTTGAAGAGCACAAAAAATGATGAAAAATGGTATAATTTTTTTTATTTTTGCACTTTTAGTATGTAAGTTATAACATTTTGAAAAAAATATTATTTTCTTTCTCCTCCTAATAAAGCCACATTCACCATTCCAGACTCCATCTCGTACCCACGTGTGTGTATGTATGTTTTTCCCTCTTTCTTCTTGTCCTTCTACTTTTTTTTCCTTCCTTTATTTTTTCCTCATTTATTCAGCCAACCACATGTTGGCACATGTCTATCTCCATACTATACCCTGGCACAAGAGCTGGGATCTCCACGCCGTTTGTAAATTTATGCTTAAGTATATTCATAGCCATCTTAAACATTTAGGGAGCCTGTTCGGATTTTATATTTATTTAAGCATATTGAAGATTACGTAATTATATATCTTACTTTTATTGACATTATTATTTATCAATTTGTCAAATATTTTTTAATAATTTATATAGTATTAACAATGATAACTACTTTAGTCTAGCATAGACTTATGTTTTGATTAAGAATATTTTTTTAAAAATGATATAAGAATTTTGATAAGTGAAAATATTTTTATTAGTACATATATTTTTTTAATAAATAAGATTTTTTTATATTATTTTTTGAAATTTATATTTTGAGCGAAGGCTAATAGTAAAATGAATAGTGTTTTATTTTACATAAATTATATTTTCTAAAATTACTAAATAATTGTATGCACTACTATAGTAATCTTTATATTATTATTTTCTTTACTAGCTATTTTTAACTATTAACTTGTTTACTTTTTACATTCTAACTATGTTAACAAATAAATAACTATTATATTTTTTTACTACTTTTTACTATGTTATTTGCTATGCACACCAGCATAGCCGGCCATGGGTATATCATTCTCAATAATTGGGTTTTTGTAGTGTTGGTTTAGATAAACCAGATAAATTTATAATTGTAGCAAACTTAAAAACAACAATGGTGTGTGCGACACCTCTCTTTTTTAATTATCACAATGGTACTTTGTAAATTACGCTTATGTATATCATTCTTCATAATTGTGTTTTTTGAAGAGTTGGTTTAGGTAGACCTAATAAATTTGTTATTTGTAGTAGACTTAAAAACAATGATTGTTTGTGCTACCTATTATTTTACTATCACAATGATACTTTGTAAATTCGCTCAGGTATATTATTCTTCATCATTGGATTTTTTGTAGTGCTAGGGTTAGGTAAACCTGACAAATTGGCGTAAACATAAACTACAATGGTTGTTTGTGATTCTCTCTTGTTTACTTATTGCAATAGTACTTTGTAAATTATGTTTAGGTATAATGTAATTGAGTTAGTAAACATTATATATGTAAGAGAAATCCACAATTAAAGTAAGAAAATTTCACCATATGGGAGCTTTGAACCAAATTCTTCAAATACCCTTTCCCCCTTCACAACTTACTATAAAGTACCTTTAAGTTTTTTGTTAGAAATTTTCATTTTTACTACAAAATACCATTTGCAAATTCTGATATAACATATTTTAGATATTCTCATTTTACCCCGTCACCACATGCTACTGCAGTAATCTCGTCAAATGTTCTTTTAGAGAAAAGTATCAAATTAAAGAACATACCAAAAATAATAAAAATTTAAAAATAATAATGACCAAAATATAAAAAAATAATAGAAAGATCACACAACATATTATTAAAATCATAAATGCTCAAAACTATATATTAAATATAATTAAAATTGTATAAAATCTGAAAAAAAATTTGTTAAATAAGTAAATATTATAAAAACTAAAAAACACACAAATATTTAATTAAATAATATGATTTTCAAAAAAATATGAAAATTATATATAATTTGAAAACAATTTTGAAAAATTACTAAAATATATATAAACTAAACAACGCATAATTAGTTTGATGAAATCATAAAACTGTAAAAATGCATGTGAAAAATAAGTTAATAATTAAATAAATAGAAAATTTGTTGAGATGATAAATTTGTATAACATTATAAATTATTAAATTATTTCATAAATAATAAATATTACTAAAAGTAGTTGAATACTTTGAAAAATATCAATACTCACAAGTTATCATAAATTTTTAATATTTACTGTTTTAAACTTTATTTTTATAGTTCTAAAATTGTTTTTTCTATGAACTATATGGATTTGTGACTATTGATATATTCTATAACATTTAAAATTTTTGTTGTATTTATATAATTTTTAATGTTTTATTATATTTAGTATGATTTTATAACTTTTTTTAAGTCAGTTGTTATAATTGTTTTGAAATTACGTAATATAATTATAATTTAGTGCGAAATTTGTTAAATATTGACAATTTCTTATTATTGAGTCATTTGTTATATTTATTTTTATCTTCTGTGATTTAATTATTTTTATGTGGGTTTTGTAATATTTTTTATAATTTTGAAATTGCTTCCACAATCATGATGATTTTCTAGTCACTTTAAAGTTTTAAATAATTTTTATATTTTGTAAATATATTAGTGATTTATTATTATAATTCTTTTACAATTTAAGTTACCGGCTATAATTCTTTTGACATATTTATGCATCTTTTTAATTATAAAGTCACTTTTCACATAATTTTAACTTTTATGATTTCAGTTATATTTTGTCTCTTTTGTATTTATAATTTTTAGTCATTTGTGAAATTATTTAAAATTTATATGATGTTTACTTATTTTTTATGTGTTTTAAAAATTTGATAGAGTATCCAAATCTTACATCTGCTTCAATCAACTAAAGATAAATCCTTCATATACCCATTATAAATTGGTATGGAGATTTTTTTTTGATAATTAAGGGCACGATGCCCAATTCGCCACAAGGGCATAACAAAATGAATTGCAAAAACATAAAAGACTCAATCCCTCACTACCTTTCTAGTCCTACTTATCTTACTAGCTAAGGGAGACCCTTAGTTCTACTTAGCCTTCTTCTTGCCTCTTATGGCTACCTTACTAACACACGAAAACTTACTAAAACCTAAGGGGCTAGTCCTAGGTACCTTCTTCAACTTATCCTTAGATGTGTTCTTTGAGCACCTATCGGAATCCTCTTTTGACCCTTCACTTGCAACCTGACATCTCCTGCGATAACTCGCTCTTTGAACACGAATGATATCTTCAAGGTTGTCGAGGGTAATCTCCTCGTTAGGTACGGCGCATCCGAGCTGCTTTGCAAGGATAAGTGTCTGCCTCGCTTCCTCTTTAACAAATTCCTCATCGGGATCATCCTCCGGCTTAGAGGGTCCGCCAACTAGCTCGAAACCAGGGGGAAATTCCAGGTCCTCGAAGAGGCTCCTAAGACCGACATCATCCAGGTCTTCCTCCATCAATTGAGCCTGGGGACCAACAGGCTCAGACCCCGGCCTACTACAAAGACCTTCAACAGCACCATCACTAGGGCCAAGACCAACCCCATAGCTTCATCATTACCAAGTTTATCGAACCACTTGACACCTTCCTCCACCCTTCCCCTCTCATTGTTAACGATATCCTCCACAACTGGATCGGAGCCCGAACCCTTACCAATAAATGGCTTGCGAATGGATACTGGTGCCCGAACACCAATCCCCACTGCCCCTTGACAGGGGCCCCAGTTGACACCATTAGGCGCGCTCGGAACAAGAAGATGGTGCGACAGTTGCTCACGCCCAGCATGGTACCAAACCGTACCGGAATCAAATGGCCAAGAGCCCTAACTCTGCGATTGACCCCACCATCCGTATTGATCAAAGCCTTGCATCGAATACATCCGCCAATAGCCAACAACTGGGTACACCCAACTCGAGGAGGGGTAAGACGCACCACTCCAGAAAATGTTATGTACCCCACTCAGCGAATATCCTCCATCATCGTTATCACCAACATAATTAACTTTGTCCGCTTTAGCCTTTTCTTCCTTGGAACATGAAGGCATCGAATTAGCAGCAACTCCTGATGACGATTCCTCGAGCAAAGAGCAGCGCGAGCGACAACAACAATTGACAAAAATTTGAAGCCTCTGTCGACCGTTCCAACTTCTAGAGACAGACACACACTCACAACCCGCGTTCATGCACACGCCACCGACTACCACTTCAACATCACCTGGAGGCACCAAACCCGCGCCACCGTTAACGCCCCCACCATTACACCATCTATAGCTGGTGCCTGGGTCGTAGAACCAGGAGAGCCACTCAGAACTGCAGACTTGACCTTAATACCTCTTTGTTTCGATATTCGCCCATCACCATCAGAAACCCCCCTTCGCCTCATATTTTGCTTGACGAGCAAAAAGTTTATAGCCCATGAAAACACGGCCATGAATCTTGTACACCGCCTGTTTGACATGGGAGGGACTGGTCATCTTTACAATAGCAAAAACCAGCTTGTTGTTTAGCCGACGTTTCCTCGAGATGTAGATGCCCACAATACTCCCATCCATACGAAGTAGCCATCGAAGAGCTCGCACATCAACCGCTCTACTAATATTGTCAATGAACAGAGAACTACTCTGACCTTCATACTCAGCGGTAACACCATTTGTCGTCTCATTCGCTAGGCTTCTCACCGGACTGCGCAAGGACGACCATCAGGTCGAGTTCGCCAGCCTACTACCCAACCTCGGGGGAGGGCGCGATGCCGCCTCGATTTCCCCCGCCGCCTCGAGCATAATCGTGACCCTCACCTTGGACTACCATCACTCTCCGTGAACGACCGAGAGACCCACTGACTGCACCTCCTCTGCCCACATCTGAACCTACTGCGCTGTCTCGACCCCTCATCTCTCCGCCCCCAAGCGCAAGAACAGCTTCTCCGCCTTCGAATGCTCTCACGTCCACTCCGAGACTCACGTTTAGCTTGACTCCTCCAAGACCCGCGATGTCTCCGACGCTCACGAAACTCTCGACCTTTCCACTCCTCTCTCTCTCGCTCATATTGTATCTGACCCTGTCAAAAAGGCATGCTCGCTTGACAAATGCGTTCCCATAAATTGGTATGGTGTCAAAAAGGCATGCCCCTTTAAATTGGTATGGTGATAAAGGGCCACCTTATCTTATTTCCTTGTTAACCTTATAAAAAGGGTAGTTTTGCTACCATTTAACAGGACACTCGATGAAGTAGAAAGCAATGGGCATTCTGTTATTCTATTATGAACTTTATCAATAGCTGCAATAGCCACTAGGGATGGAAAAAAAAGTATTTGTGATCCCGAACATACCGAAGCAACCAGAAAAACTATAGAAGATCAACCAAAACCTCTGCGGCTCCTAACTTGATCTACTCATGGAGATGGAATATGGTTTCAAGAAATTGACTGAGAAGGATAATAAGAGCAAGATTGCACATATCGTATGCAGGTGCTAGGGATGAAAGCTGATATGTGCATAATTGGGTTAAATGATAGCTCAGGTTTAAATCAACGGCTAGCGAGGTTGGCCAAGAGAAACCAGAGCTATTGCCACATCGTGAGTTTTAGAGCTTACTCTTGCGATTAGGGCGACGAAGGTGGAATGTTGTGGAATAGAGACGAAGGTCGAGGAATGACGAACATAACTAAGATAGAAAAGGCAAAAGCAGCAAGCAGAAGTGGCAAGTATAGACGGGTTAGAAACGGAAACGAAGAGACCGTTGCAAATCTCCCAATAGAAGACGGGAATCAACAATTTTTTATTCTAATGAGATTAAAATCGTATCAGTTAACTACAAGTCTCCAAGCATACCCATTTCACCAACAATATTCGTTGAAGAAATAATGTATTAAAGGATCAAACACAGATATGAACAGCAAAACAGGGGAAGAAACATGATGATGCATACACAATTTACAATCAAATTCATCATTCCTTTTCCACACTGAGGTCGACTTCAGCAAAAAGAATAAAGAATACACAGCAATTTAAGATAGCAGCATATAACTTGCAAGTCTACCATACCAAGATCATGGCCGTTGGTAAACATATTTCGTCCGAGGGTCTACAATGAGACCCTTCCCACCATTAACTTCCAGGTCATGCCTGCGTTTCAACCAAAGTTATCGAAGCTGCATTAGCAAATTTCACATGGGACATAAAAAAATAATGACATGCATAGAGAAAAAAAACCCACATAATTTGGTAGAGTCACAGCAACGGGCAACAATAGCATGTGCAAGTAATTCAGAATCGGGAAAACCAAGAAACTCACTGGAATACAAAATCGGGGATGGTCAACTGCTCACGGGGAACATATCTGAAGAGTTGTAGAAGCCGGTCAACATAAACTACTTTCTTCCACACCTAGGCATCAAAGCCACAACATAAGTTGGAAACAAAAGAGTTGTTACCTACCTAGTAAGCTATTAATTAATAGAAGTAGTTGCAAAAGTTAACAGAGATTATAATGTATACCACATTGTCAACAAACAGTTGTAAAGCAAATAAGGCTGCCTTTAGACCAAGTGTAGGGTGCAGAACATAAATTGCCTGCAGAAAAGAGGAGAGGATTGATAGAGTTGGTTCGGTGCGTGTGTATATAGATATTGTTCTATTAGCTCTAGTAAAACACATACATGTAAATTACGCTGATGCTTTCTACCAAGTATTTGCTGCAACCTCCTCATCCATCCCAAGTCCGGCTGGCTGTTAGATGTGATACATAAACCATAAATTGATCATTACTGCTGGTAACAGCACTGAAAATCTAGTTCTTGCACATAGTAACAAGGTCAAAAAAAATTTGGTCTCAGGGCATAGCTATAGTTCTAATTTGCCTGTATACTTTTATATGCAAGTAAGCAGCCCCATAAGTACAGACGATGGGTTAATAACTAAAATACCAACTAACAAGCAGGAAGGTACTAAACTGATTGACCACAGAGGAGTTGAGAATGAATACATGAAGTTTCCAAGGATGACAGGCTTCAGTCAATAAAGTAATACCACAAAAAGCGACACATGATTAAAGTAAAACTCTATTCTATGGTTCCAAAAGGCTATGCAGAGAAAAGCAAGAATTACGTTACCCCATAGATTTTTATTGATCTTTGAAATTCAAGTCCTCTGTAAACTAACCTATTCAGGAAGCTGAATTTGCTTTTAACTTGATTCTCTCGCAACCTTACTTGTGTCAAGTCAATATAGCACATCAAGTAAAGGAAAGCAGCAAGTCAAAATATAGTCTGATAAACAAGTAACCAAAATGAACTTACAACGGCATTAGCATATAAGAGCTGCATAGAGGCTTCAAGAATGCAAATAACATGTGAAAAGGGCTCCCGAAATAATTATAAACACAAAATGAAAAAATTGACATGTCCATGAAAAAGCTTTCACATAGAATAATGCAATGCTTACGGCTGTAGAGAAGCAGCAGAGTGAAAATAGACTATGGTGTATGGCTTTTGGATCACAGGTTCAAACTCCTGAAATTAGGACATTATTAAAACAAGTCAATTCATTCCCATCTAATATTAAATCACAACCAAACCAAACTCTCTCTGCTTCAAGTTTTGCAATGAAATAAACTTGCAAATACGCAAATGAAAACGCAAACAAAAAATTAATTGAATCCAACTGAAGAGCTATTACCTTCACCACATAGAGCACAAAGCGTTCAAGATCAAGACATCTCAACAAGAAATGAGCTCCAACCACTACCATCACAGGACGACCTTCACTGTCAACCCCACCACGGTAGCTGAGAAATCACAAAAAATACAATTTAAGAATTAAGTTATCAGCTTTAGTCAATGGTTAAAGCTTATCCATTAAGAAAATCACGTTCCATAGCTTTGTAAGAATTGAGCTTCCATCTTTAAGCGATTATATTTTTCAGGATATTCAAGGGAAAAAAGTAAGGCAAGACATGCAAGTAACATATATAAACAAGTAGTTCTGGACTTCCAAATCATTTCAATCTCTGCGATATACAAAAGAGCATTCTTTCTATATAGTTGAGTACCTTACGCTTGATCATGCGTAGATGAAATCAAGAATTTACCAGCCAAGAACATACAATGAAATAATGCACACAAATGCCAATAATTCAAAATAGCATCATTTCTGCCACATGCAAAATAGCAACCTTTGTATATAGTTGAGCATCTAACACTTGATCATGCATAGATGAAAGAAGAATTTTACCAGCCAAGCACATACAAGGAGGTAATGCAAACAGATGCCAATACTTCATATGACACGACAGCTAGCATCTTGCTCTAGATGCTTATCCAAGTAAAGCTAAAACACATCCATAATCAACATGAGTCAATTTAATACTCCCTCCGTCCTGAATTGACCGTCCTGTTTGCTTTATGACATGTTTTTCCACTTCAATATTAAGCATATTAGATAAAATAATTTGATAAAACTAAATTGTGTAATATATAGTTTATCATGTAAGGAATCATATACAAAACTTAAATTTTAAAATTATTTTATCTTATATGTTAAATATTGAAGTCAAACGACATGCCCAAATAGTAAACAGAACGGTCAATTCAGGACAGAGGGAGTATAAGCAATTTAAAAGAATGCAAGAAAAACCAGACCAGCCGAAGATTTGATATATCTATATGCTTACACAATTTTCATTTCTGCAACTTCTGAAAGATTAGCAGAATTTGCTTTTGCTAGGAATCTAGAATGAAGTGAATATTCTTCCGCGGTAGACAACGGAGGCCCACCAAGATCACCAAAGCCAAGTATTTTAGCACAATTCCATCCACTTTGAGCTTTAGCGGCTCTTTCCCACTGCTCTTTTCTTCTCTGATCTGGATCTTTAATCAGGGACATAAATGCAGGATCTAGATACGAATCCAGATATGATGAATTCCTATGGCAGAAATTGTAGTTCAGATTAAGCAAGGGAACTTATAGAACAAGTAATAGCTACAATACAATACTCATTTGCAATGCAGTTAGTAATCTTGTCAGATCCTAAAACCAGGCACCCCCAAACATACCAAATATTTCAACATTACAGCCAATTGGTTATCAAGTAACTTCATAAAATTCTATGTCTGAGGCAAACCAATACTTCCCGTTGTAGACAAGCAAAGCAATAACACAAATACGTGAATGATGCCATTATTACGTGAATCAGACATTTTTAATACAAACGCAGCATTGCTACTCTAACAAGTAGAAAGAGGCACTAGAAAATCAGAAACTAAAAAGTACTTGCACATTCTGAGTACTGAATGAAATATCAATGAGCAAAACAACAATACCAACCTTCTGGCCAGCCCAATATCACTGACAGGGAGATCATCAGGATCCGGAGCCTGAGGAGACTGGGGCAAAGTCTTCCTTACAGTAGGAAGAGGTTTTATTCTGATTTTACGTTCATCTATCACTGTTTCACCATTTTCATCCCCAACATCAGCAGGAAGCTTAGATATTGCAATCTCTTCTTCATGCTTGTCACGAGGAAAGTAGAGCGGAAGCAGCCTACCAGCAGAATTATATTACTTACACCACATATCATAATGAACTAAGAAAATCAACTCAGCAACCACAGTTAAAGGTAGTTTCAGTCAGAGAAATTTCTCATATAATTCAAGGCCTAACAGATAAATATTACCTTTTATATATTTCAGTGTCATATGATGTGGTTGTGCAGAAAACAATTGCTGTTATCTTGTCCTTGTGCTTCTCAAGAAACCTTCTGACCGTCCCTACCCCAAGAAGAAAGCAGTCAGAAGTTAAGATAATCACATATACAAGTTGAATTACAAGTACAAGCTCACCAGACAGCACCTGGATAAATATAAAACAAGTCTATTTCCATGATAAAAAGGGATAAAAAAACTTCAGAGTAAAAAAAGTTTCCATGAAATATCTCACGTATAGCCACATGTGCCGCAGGTTCACGGGGGTAGTTCTTGGACTCTGTGTATATGCAGCCGGTTGCTATGCTGCATTTATAAAAATTTACAAATGTCAAATTCTAACAACAATTCAAGAGCAAGGACGAAGACAGTAAATTGTGCAGCCAGTACCTCCTAAGACCATTATCTATTAGAAGCTCCAGGCATGCCCGATAGCAATGGCTGAGAGCATTCTCTGCAGCAGTATGATATTTGACTGCATACTTGGGGCCAACAGTGTGAATAACCTTCCTGAAATTAAAGCCAAAGTAAGAAAAAATACCAATCAAGCGAAGATGTACGGCCCTAATTTCAAAAAAAAAAAAAAAGATTAATGTTCGTGTCTAGCATCCAATTCCAGTAAAACAGGAACACTCAAATGGCATGCGAAGAAAATTAAAAAATATAAACAGCAATAAGTAGATTAAACCAAACCACAGCATTTATGAAAGAATCCCAGCAATTGTATTGTGAAGACAGAGGATAAAAAACAGAGGGCATAAATGTAATGATATCAGAGCTGAAAGAATACACTGTAAAGGAGTATTTCATATAAAATCAGCCCACTAAATAGAACAGTCAGAGAAAGAATATTAGCTGATATACTAAAACTTGACAGCAGTTATGACGACAAACGTCAATAATGGCACACTGAGAGTAACTCAGAAATTTGCTTCAGAAACATTATTGGTTGTATAGAATTTCCAGTAATGATGACATTTGATACAAACCAATTAACAGAGCAAGCAGAGAACCAAAGAATACTATCCCTCATCAAACAGAGCAACAGAAGATGATGCTTACAAAAAGGAGAGTACGTTGTACGCCTATACAACAACAATTATAATAAATACAATCTAAATTAGTCACCACTATTACTCCCTCCGTCCTGAATTGACAGTCTTGTTTACTATTTGGACATGTAGTTTGACTTCAATATTTAACATATAAGATAAAATAATTTTAAAAATTTAAGTTTGGCATATGATTCCTTACATGATAAACTATATATTACAAAATTTAGTTTTATGAAATTATTTTATCTTATATACTTAATATTGAAGTGGAAAAACGTGTCATAAAACAAACAAGACGGTCAATTTATGACGGAGGGAGTACTTCTGATAGGACCACAAAAGGAGGGCTGAGGGCAGTTTTGGAATATCTAGTGGTTGCCCCTTACTCAAGATAACTCTTACTATTTAAGGAAGGTGTAGCTTTAGCTTAAGCATCAAGAAGAATATTCACGTCTTGGCCTCTTAGAGGAATAGGCAGGGTCTCCCTGATTAGGCAGGTTTTATACCTGATTTTTATCTTTCCCTTCTATCTAGACCTTATTTCCAGATTTAGGTTGTATTCTGTCCACATTTGGTTCTTATATTTCAATACTATCGGCTAGTTTGCATCAATTGGTATCAGAGCTGTACGGTCCTTGGGATGGAGGAGATTGATCAAGAAATTATGATAATCCTAAAAAGGATGATCAGAAGTAGAAGAGCATACTAGTCGCTGGAGATGCGACCAATCCCTTAAGCACGACGCGCCCTTACCACCACCAACACCCAGGAGTTGGATGACCAATGAAACCGGCAAGGAACAGAAGCCGATAACACTGAGCAATCTGGTCCTTGAGGGAGAAGCGCAGGGACTGAAGCTGATTGCCTTGGAAAAGCAGATGGAGGTGGTCAAGGTCAAAGAACACAACAGAAGACAGCGCAATCAGCCATTAACGAGGAGAAAAAGACAACCATACAGTACATAGAGTTGGGATTGGAGGAGGCAGATAGTAAGCAATTAGAAAGGGGACAGGAGTGGAAATTGGAGCTCACGTCAGTCCAGAAGCCGAGGAGAAGGAAAAGAAAGGAGGAACCACCGGGAGCTCAGTCAACTCGATCCAAAGAAAGAAAGAGCAACTACCAACTCTCCTCTGCGTGGATCAGAAGGGAAAGATAAAAATCAGGTATAAAACCTGCCTAATCAGGGAGACCCTGCCTATTCCTCTAAGAGGCCAAGACGTGAATATTCTTCTTGATGCTTAAGCTAAAGCTACACCTTCCTTAAATAGTAAGAGTTATCTTGAGTAAGGGGCAACCACTAGGTATTCCAAAACTGCCCTCAGCCCTCCTTCCATCAATTCATCGGTGCTGGCAAGTTCAAGTTTGAACACCACCTTGAGGACAAGGTGGTTTAACAGGGGAGGAATGATAGGACCACAAAAGGAGGGCTGAGGGCAGTTTTGGAATACCTAGTGGTTGCCCCTTACTCAAGATAACTCTTACTATTTAAGGAAGGTGTAGCTTTAGCTTAAGCATCAAGAAGAATATTCACGTCTTGGCCTCTTAGAGGAATAGGCAGGGTCTCCCTGATTAGGCAGGTTTTATACCTGATTTTTATCTTTCCCTTCTATCTAGGCCTTATTTCCAGATTTAGGTTGTATTCTGTCCACATTTGGTTCTTATATTTCAATACTATCGGCTAGTTTGCATCAACTTCTAAACAGCACTATTTCACAATTATCTAAGCTCTGCAACTCCATTCTGCTAGACATACCACGGTGATAAGAGTGGCCCTGTTTCTACTATCACTAACCAATAGTCAAGCACCAATCGATTTCAATTTCTCTTTTTATACTAAACTCTTCCTCCTAACGTAAAAAAATATAAGGTATACATGATGTGGCAACTCCTGCACAAATAGGCAGAGACAAATAGAGATACGCAACCGACAAAGGATCAACTATTATATTACCAAATCTGCCATCCGTTAGCCGCTGGTTAGGCCAAGCAAGCTAAGATATGAATTAATCTCTTGAAAGTTGGAATACAAACAGATTTTAAAAATAGTGTCAGCCCATTAAAGAACTACATTTAATTATCTTCCACACTTATAAACTAATATCATTCAAGAAATGTTTCACATGAGATTAAGTATGTATCAGAATTCACACTAGAAAAAAAAAGATGCTAAAATGTGTAAACAAGGATATTCCATCAACATGTCAGCAACTGAAAGAAAAGTGATGATTGTGACGTCTAAGATCATGTAACCAACCTAGCAGGAAGATCACATGCACTTGTCATTTTAGCCATCCCTGTTCGACATCCACCCTGTAAAGCAATAGAGCATATAAATGGTCTGTGTGCATGTATTAATAAAGTGGAGCACAAGTATCCTTTTGCGGTTATCTCACAAATGAAATTAAAAGAGTAGAGAATGTAAACCAGAGGCACTAGACCAACATGAACAAGGATTAACTTTCATTAAAGCTTGAAAAGGATTCCTCGAGCAGTAGGTTAAACATTCCCTTAATTTTGTTTTGCAGTTATGTAAGAAAAATGAAATGGCTTACCAATGTAGCACACTCTTCGGCCAAACCAGGTCCAGCAGCAGCATGCAAACCAGGGCTGCTGTAGGCCTCATCCAAGTTCTGTCCACAAAGCCAATTCTCAGGTCCATATTTTATTGTCTATTGATTATATTATAAGTAAAAGCTTTATGGCAACAGGCCGTACAATATTTCTGCTGAAATATAGGCTGATTATCGCAATTAAGAACTGCATCCAAACATTCAGAGCATGTGTTTAAACTTCAATTATTGGGATATAGATTATCCTGATTAGATCTTCACTGCTCCTACTAACATTCAATTCCATCATACTTTACTATCATACCTTATCCTGCTCCACCTTTATTTCATGATCTGCCTGAACCTCACTTCCACAATTTTTTCTTTCATCTTTTCTGTACATTGATATCTACATGCCACAGAATTTTAGGGATTTTTAGTGGATATGACACTCTTCGTCTGTGTTCTTTAACCAATTGGGTGGGACTCCTTTATGTCATCATCTTTTAACCATTGCTTCAAGAATAATATTTCATCAGTATTCTCATCAAAAACATTCAATACGATAAGAGAAAGTATGGCTCACATAGATTTGATTATTTTTGGTATGTTTTGAAAAATATTGTCATTCAGGCCAACCCAGCTAACTTCCTCGTCTAACTAAAACTAGCAAAAAAACACCTCTTCTATAATAAAGTTGCTCTGCACTTAGGATTCTACTTATATTTAATTAGTCTTAATAGTTAAGGGTACTTTGGTCAATGATTAGTTTTAAGCTGTCATGGTATATAAAGGAGAAGAGTAAGTTGTATTAGGCATCCTTTGTTAGGAATAGGGTATTAAAGGGGTTAGTAGTTAAGTTGGGGGCTTAGGGTAATTGTGGTTTTACATTTAGTATTTATTGTAAGTTTGAATAGCATTTATTATTAGCTTGAATAGGCCGGATATTGCCATTAGTATTTATTGTAAGATTGAATAGCATTTATTATTAGTTTGAATAGGATTAGGATTTTAGCATTTATAAGGATAGATATTACCGTTAGTATTTATTATAAGCAGAGGCATCGATGAATTGAAAGTATTTTGGCCTCTTTGAGAAAATATTGGCCACTTCGGAGGAGTTAGTTAGCAAGATAGGGTTTGATCCTATCTATTGATATCAGAGCCTGATTCTGGCAATTTCGTGATGGTGGTGACAAGAATTCCGGGCGCTCAAAGGGTGGAGGATTCACAAAGCGACTTGCCCACCTTGAACACTCGTTTGAGGGTGATTGAAGAGAAGGTGAAGAACCTTTCGGTGACGGTGGTGGCCATTCAGAAGGATATCCAAACAATTCTTTAACTATTGCAGCCTGGAGATTCAAGGAGTGGTGAAGATCAGCGGTCAGAAAATTTTCGGCACAATGCTTGGGAAGGTACAGAGAGAGGAATGATGGATAGGATGACACTGAATGAGAGAGGAATTTGTGAAATTAGCTAGAGAGATAGACGGGAGATGCGAACAGAGGATGAAGAAGCTTGAGGCAAACAACGAAGAGAGATTAAGGAGGAGGGAAACACCACCAGCATAACCTACAACGATAGTCATGGATGCACCAATTACCCTACAGGTAGAGATGGAGAAGGTACAAGTCAAGGAACACCAACAGCTATTGAAGGGAACTAAGACAATTGTCAAAGCGGAAGAAAAGGCGGGCAACCGAAGCCTGGAGTTAGGATTGAAGGAGAACACCAATGAGGGGCACGAACCAAGATCACAAGAGTGGGAATCAGCCCTCATCAGGTTGATTCATGAACCCAAGAAAAAAAGGAGGAGGGCAAGACCAGCAAGAACCAACCCAACTTAAACTCAGAGAATCGGGGAGGTGCAAAGCGGTTGGAAAACAAGGTACTTGCAACTTTTTCATCAGTTTTCCATGAGAAATAAGGTTGAGGAGGGAAAAAAGAATGAGACAAAAAAAATCAAGAAAAAAAAGAGTAAAGGGGGGAGGGGGGAGGGGGGAAAAACAAGGAAGGATAGATACATGTGCCAACTGGTGAGTCGATGGCAGAGAAGAAGTGCAAAAGCTCGATCAGGGTTTCTTGTATTTTCTCTTGTGAAGAAAGAAGCAAGTGGGCCGGACCACTTAATATTACTTAAAGGACGTAGCAGGAAGAAAAGTTAATAAGGACTATTTAGGTTTAATTTTCTCAATTTTTTTCTTTTCCTTTTTCTTTTCCCAACCTCGAGGACAAGGTTGTTTGAGGGGGGAAGTGTTGTTAGGACTAGGATATTAAAGGGGTTAGTAGTTAAGTTGGGGCCTTAGGGGTAATTGTGGTTTTACAATTAATATTTATTGTAAGTTTGAATAGCGTTTATTATTAGTTTGAATAGGATGGATATTGTCATTAGCATTTATTATAAGATTGAACAGCATTTATTATTAGTTTGAATAGGATTAGAATTTTAGCATTTATTAGGATAGATATTTCGGTTAGTATTTATTGTAAGCAGAGGCATCGATGAATTGGAAGTATTTTGGCCTCTTTGAGAGGATATTGGTCACTTCCGTGGAGTTACTTAGCAAGATAGGGTTTGATCCTATCATTCTGTCATTTAATGAAATAAAAGAATAGGCCACTACGACAAATTGCAAGAGAGAATCCTCTTGTTTTAATGTTGAACCCTTCCAAATCCACCATAGTGGCCTATTCACTTATTTCATCAAATGACAAGATGCCTAATACATCTTATTCTTCTCCCGTATATACTATGATACCTTAAGACTAATCAATTACCAAATTAGCCCTTAACTACTAAAACTCATCATTACTCCTCGCACGCCCCACCCCCAACAAAAAAACTTTGTCCTCAGGGTTGAAAGGAAGGAAACTGATCTTAATTGGAGTAACTGATTTCTTTCTATTACTGAGATTGTGACCAGGAGTGTTCTTTAGTAGTAGTAGCAGCAGCTTCAGTTCATCAGGAGGGTTACTTCATAACTTTGACGGGCCTAAGTTTATACACTGCTGAAAGTACAGATCCATTGCTACTCTGGTTTAGTTTGCCCTGAATTGCTAACTTACTGAGGGTAGTCATGTGACTGTGGAAATGAGAACAGACAAAGTGGGTTGATGTGCTTTTATTAACCTCCCATCAACCCAACAAGAAATGTTAGACTTGGTCCGTCTAGCGTCTTCACAACCTTGTGCGAGACTAGCCTTAATAACCTGACCTGGTACAATCTAATCCTAACAACGACGCCTCAGACCTGCCACCATTTGTAAACTTGCTCACTGCCACCGCCAATCCACTCTAAACCAACACCGTGTGACCTCCACTACTCAGCGGTAAACAGCATCCACTTGAGACCTCTGCGAGAACTAGTGCTCGCTCTGTTGCTCATCCGAAGCAATTTAGCTGATGATCTGAATTTGGCGTGAGATCTAGCCAACACTTCACGCTCTAGTCTAGTCGCTCCTACCATCCGATTCTCCTTCGATTCCCTTGGTTAAACCTAAAGATCATTATTTTGCATGTTTTGTTATGGGATATGTCGGCAAGTGGACAGACTTCTACAGGTGATTAAGCACACCGTAAAACGAGCCGATCCAAATGAACAAACGAGGAGATTGAGGATAGAACTGATTTTCCATAATTTGTTTGATTCACTCCCAGGTACAACTATCTTGATTGAAGATGTTGGCCTGGCCACCGGTAAATTCTTCTCCCTTCTCCTTCTCTTCTTCTGTATCCTTTTCTCCATTTTCTTTTGTTTGATTGTTTTCTGCCTCCTCACATCATACTCCCTAATTCCTTTTTTTACCAGTCTCCCAACTATGAGATGTTAGCTTCTTTTGATGCGGCAGATTCCCTTCCATCTTCTTCGCTCTCTGTCCCTTCTACATTCTACTGATCTTCTGCTGCCTTTTTTTTCTTTTTTTGGAACCTCTCCTTGCGGCTATGTCATCGATGATATATCTTCTCCTCCACTTGCTTATGAGCCTTTCTCCACGTTTCTTGTTGCTTCTTCATCATACTTATCCCTTGCAAACTCTGTGTCAGCCCAGTTTGATCTTTAATGTTTCTAAATTCTGATTTCATAAAAACCAACTCTTATGTCGCCTCAACCCTGGCAACTGATTTCCTCAACTCCTCGGATTCCACTTCGTCAATCCTCATATCCTCTTCGGCTGTTTGATACAAACAAACAGACTGCGAACAATCAGGTTTTCCAAATCTTTCCAACCAACAATTTCTAGAAATCTGGCTAAGGAAGCTCACCAAAACGAATCCAGACCCATTCAGACCAACTAAATGTTTCCCCCTCCAAGCACTCGGTCTCTAGTTGAAACCAGAAAGCTGTTGTCAATGTGGTTGGCGACTCAGCCTTGCATGGCCAGCTAAGTAGATCTTCCCCGCTGAAGATTGGAGGCTCATACGTGGCGTACATTTCCTCCACTGCTGTATCTTTCTCGTTCTTGGGTGAAAGCTTTAGATTTTTGTTGCCCAAATTCCACAACAAGGGCGTTGCTCTGATACGAATTGATAGAATTACAAGAGATCATTTTCCTATTCTAGGAACCCTCCAAATCCACCATAGTGGCCTATTCTCTTATTTCATCATATGACAGGATGCCTAATACAGCTTATTCTTCTCCCTTATATGCTATGACAGCTTCAGACTAATCATTTACAAAAGTACCCCTTAACTACTAAGACTCATCAATATTCAAAGTACTAATCTTCCAATTGAATCAATGATTTATTCATCACCAATCAGCTGATGTCTTGACAGTCAGCACAGCAGAAATTTAAGATATCATAATTGTTAGATATGGGACAAAAGTATCACTTTTTTCTATCTTTTGAACAAATAATACGAAAAAGGGTGAGGCCCTAGTTTGACATAAGCAAATAGAGGGTGTTTGAATAAATTAGGGTAGCTCTTTTATTCATTCTTCTACAAGACAGTAAGACCGATACAGTATGGAGGTTTCAGCCCAACACTAACACAAACTCTGTATTTGACATCCACCTCTTTCCCCCGCATGAAGTCTGATGATAGCAGCTCATACAAACACATACGAAAATATGTTACTAAACGAGAACAGAATAGTAACTACCTCATTTGTAGAATTTACAACAGCATCCACTTCAAGATTCCAAGGGTTCCCTCTCCATAGATAAATCTTTGAATTAATTTCATGATCAACAGGGAATCTTGAAGCAACTCCATTGCCACCACTGTCTGAAGTAGAAGTGGATGCAAGTGGATCAGGAAAATGAGAAGATGGATAGATAGAATCTTCACTGTCGTGCGCTAGTGACCAGCGATGCTCAGCGTCACTCCACCGAGGAACTTGATCCAAAGTCACCACAGAATCTCCATTGTCCATTGACAAGCCACCCCCAGTTGATGGGTCAGATACTGGTTGATACATTTGAGCAACACCGAGAATCTCTTTGGTTAAACTTCAAATAAATAAAAGCCCAGAGCATCACCCCACGTGACAGATTAACACTTAAATTGGAATCATTCATTCACTGGAATTACCATCACAATTCACAAGTGATTCGGTAGGCACAAACTGAGCAATAACGAACAAGTATTCATAAGCAGAAGCAATCCATAGATTTTACTTTGCAGGTATCAGAAAGTATCCAATTTTAATTTTACACACGGAGAAAACAATTAAAGATTTAAAATCAAATCAAAATTGTGAGGTGTATATCTTATTCAAATTCATGAAGTCAACAGCATGTCCAGTAATTTACCATCGCCAACCAAAAAAGAAAATCTTCACTGAAATTACATTATCTAACTTTTTACCATAAATTAAGACTTGGCTATCAAACGCGCATGAGAGCTCCTACTCAGAGATCTAATGAGAATCGAGCAGATATAGCTACTATATATGTTCTTAGTATAGCGTGGCATAGGTTCCATTGTACTGAGAGCGACGAAATACATTGGTCAGATGGACAATGAAAAGCTACCAAAAGAACCCATTCATCAGCTCCGAAACTGAAGGCCAACAAAAAGAAATCAAGAGTTGACAAATTGCTCTGGATGATCCGAGTAGTTAGTTCCATACCAAGTTGCTAACAGAATATTTTGTCTGACTACGTATGTAGATACAAGTACGGCCGAAACAAAACGATATGAAGAAAGTAACGGAAATCAAATATCAAGCTTCCTCTTGATATCTACGGAAGTACTTATGCTACTGGCTTGAACAGTTACGTCAATAATAATGTCTGTAACAAATTCTACGAATCCAGAGTCCAAATTCTCAGTCCATCAAACTAATTTATGCAATTTATTAAAAACGCGCACAACTGACTGGAAAACCAAACAAATTGATCAATACCAATAAATCTCTCTCCGATGCTTAAAGCAATGAACGATGAATTTTAAGGCCACCTGATTTAGAATTCAAACTCAATGATCACAGAGCCGGATCAAGGACAGCCGCCGCTTCCGTTGGGAGTTTGAAATTCAATCAGAACATCAACACAAGGATTTCAGCACAGCTCGCAGCCCCAACAATCGCTGCCTATCCGGTACCAGTGCCGGCGGAGAGATTCTCACCAGCCGCCCGCGTCGCTCGGAACGTGAGAGAGAAGCTGATAAGATTTGGGTATAACGTGACCCGATCGGGAGGAAGAAGACCCTCCTATTTTCTCCTTAATCAAATAACAAAAACACCCCTATACGCCCCCACCTCCCCAAATAAAAAATTGGGAACTTCAAAAGAATAATTATGTTTTTGAGGTTCATGAATAGAACAAATTTTGTTTCAAATAGGCTGTATAGTGCAATTTAAAAGTAAGTAAAGAAAAATTAACGTGCATGACTCATGACTGTGCGCTTAATGGTACTTTCTTAGTTCCCATAAATACATTTGGGAATTCTCACTCTAATTTGTGAAGTTATAGCAATTCTCACTCCACGTCCTTATTGTATCTTTATTATATAGTATGAAACTTTCCTATATTTATTTTTGGTATATTAGTTTTCTTAGTCAAGTTTATGATATAAAGGATGTTAAAATGTTTCTAATAATTTCATTTGACTATTCTTATTTCACGTGTCTTTTAAACATGATTGGTTAAAGTGAATAGGGACGAGTATATGAGAATGGAAATAAAAGGATTTTGATTATCATTTGTAATAGAAGTTAAAAAAAATCAAAAAAGCATAAATGATTAAATGTTATATATAGATTGATAACACATCTCTTATCACTTTTCGTTCCCGAATCATTGTAAACATGTTTAATTAGTTTTTTTAATATTTTATGTTTTCACCTATTTTTAAATCATGAATTTTGTATATTTATATTGATTTGTTATTACTTAACTAAATGTTAGTAACTTTTTATTAAAACATTCCATTAAATATCATTTAATGATAAATAATTTAATTTTTGTAGCTTAGTTTTAAACAAAAATTTAGTATTTATATATATAAATATATATATATATATGAGATTGCAGTACATCGATAGTGTAGTGTGTCCGCACTTCAGTCAGTCTGCACGGCCCATTTGATGTGACAGTCCAGTTAGCAGCTGACTGGACTAAGTCTTTTTACTATATTAAAAAGAAAAAAATTATATCATTGTTCATCTAAATTCAAGTTTTTCAAAACATGACCAAACATGAATATGTTTTGACAACATTAAAATTTTATATTATTTACATACACATATATATATATATATATATATATATTTGCTCATGAGACTTGTGATTCACCGTATACAATTTAAAATACATCATAGAGCAATAATAATACACCATAAAAAATAATGATCTATTATTAGTCTGAACTTGGTATATGAGAAAAATATATGATTCATCATAAAAGACTCAACATACATAATATAAATAATACTCGCTCCTATTTTAATTATAAGCCGTTTTAGACTTTTTCACAATATTTAAGAAAGAGTTTGAAAAGACTAGTATACCCTTACTTTTTGTATTGGAAGAATAAAAAAGTAAGTATACTTAATTAAGATAAAAAGTAGAGTGCAATGACAATAATAATTTAAAAAGTAGAAATGGTAAAAGTAGAAAGATATATACAAAAAATCTAAAACGACTTATTATTTGAACATAATGCTAAAGCCTAAAACGACTTATATTTAGAATAGGAGGGAGTAATAATATACCATAGAACAATATAAGCTACAACACCAAACAATAATAATACACCACAAACAATCATAACTTTTTATCGGTTCCGAAGTTTATTATCTAATTCAGCGCTTATTAGTTAATAAATCATAATATAAAATTTGAATTAATCATAATATCAATGTTAATGGATCATAATATCTAAATTAATTAATCATATCATGTCATATCATCATAAAAACATATAAATAATACATCACAAAATAGTAACAAAAAAATAATTTTTATTGGTTATTAAGTTTGTTATATAATTCACAGCTTATTAGATCGTAATATCAATTTTAATGAACCATAATATCAAAATTTATGAATCATATGTTTGTAATTGTGTATCATCGCAAACATATAAAAAAAGTAAAAAATAATACAGTACAAAACATATTTGGTATGTATGAAAAATAATTGATTCACCATATAAGGTGTAAAATACACCATACAACAATAATAATACACTATAAAACAATAATGATTTTTATTAGTTCCAAAGTTTGTTACCTAATTCACCACTTATTAGTTAATGAATCATAATATCAATTTTATAATTTAATGAATCATAATATCAAAATTAATGAACCATATTATCATTTTAGTGTATCATCGTTAACATGTAAAAAAATATATTTTTTAAGTTGTCAAAACATATCCATAACTGGTTTTGTTTTGAAGAACTTGAATTTAAGTGAACAATGATATAATTTTTTTCCATTTTGGACTTGTATATTAAAAGTTACAACCATTTAAAATTTATATAATAAAAAGGAAGCCCAATAAATAAAAAAATAATTCATTCAGCAGCTAACTAGGACTGTCAAATCACTAGCCTGTATAATAGTGGGTACGGGTACGCCACAACTTCGTATTTATGATGAGATTGCTTAGCACATGCCTTTGATCTAAGATTGCACATCCAAGCTCTTTGACAATTATAAGGGTTGGTCTTACTTCTCCCAAATGTGCTTCAATTTGTTAATGCTCTGTGTGAGCCTTTATGAAATCTTATTTGAAACTGGGAGAACTTATCATCATATAGCTTTCTCATAGCGGTTGTATCCACCTCGGTATCGGCCTCATCCGAATCATGAAGTTCCTTTAGTTTTGAGATTTGAGACTCTTTACTTCGTCACACCTTAGGAGGTATTCTGTGTCCCCTGTCTTAATGTAGTTATTGCTCTCCACTAGTAGAAAAAAGATTATAAATGACAGCATTTAAACCACGGTTAAATAAGTAACCGTCGTTTAAAGTTTTTAAACCACAGTTTAAAGAAGAACCGTCATTTATGTTGTACGGTCTAGCAGATAAACGACGGTTCTTTATGGAACCGTCGTTTATAGTTCACGGCCTTAGATAATAAACGACGGTTCTACCTGTAACCGTCATTTAAAGTGGGACGACTTAGCATATAAACCATGGTTTCACTAGAGCCGTCGTTTATGTGTTGGCGCCAAATATTATATACCACGGTTTCAGGAAACCGTGGTTTATTGGTTGTGTCACGTATGTTTTAAACGACGGTTTTATCTTACAACCGTGGTTTAAAACTCATTAAAAATACCCTTGACGCCTCTTTTTCCTTTCTTCTTCCTCGCGCCCGTCTTTCTCTTGTGATTTCCCGTCGACTCCAAATCGCCGTCCAGTCTTCGCCCCTCTTCCTCCGCTTGTTGCCACCGTTGTCGCCCCGTCTTCCTCCGCTTGTTGCCACTGTTGTCGCCCCGTCTTCCTTCGTCGCCTGCTTCCTCCCGCACCGCCTGCCCTGCTTCCTCCCGCACCGCCGCATCTCCAAATCGGTCGAGTACTCCCGCCACGTCCAGCTCGAAGCTCCACCGTCGCACAACCACACCGTCGCCGCCCTACCAACACCACCTCCGGTAATCCCCTAAACCCTAACTGATTTTGTGACTGATTTGTGCGTAGCTCGATCCAAAGCAAAGCATGAATGTCTCTGTTCTTACTTCTTTCGTTTTTTTAGTTTTCTAGTTTTAATATCATTCTACATCTATTCTATGCTATCTTAAGGTAGTAACGATGCATCATTCTTTGAATTGGATATGGAGTTGTAGTTCAAACCTTTTTAGCCCATTTCTAATTGTGTTAGTACTTCGAATAAATGAACTCCTTCAAATACATTCTTTGGTATTGTGACGAGAAAGGCATGAACCTGTCAAAGTTTTTGAAATCGTACTTTGATACTACCATATTATTATAAAACTCACTTAATTGTCTCGGATTAAATTAGGTAGAGTAACTATACAGTGGATTTTAATTATATCCAGTAGACTTTAGTTTTGTTATTACTTATTATGTCAATGAGATTATCCTATATATGTTGTTATTGAATGTATTAATTATATACTCAATTCGTTCTTAAGCTGCATGCTCAACCTCAATGTTGAAAGGAGTAATTTACGTAATGGGCAACCCTCAACACAATACCAATGAATGTATTTGAAGGCCATCACGGCCAACCCTCAACATGACAATGAATGTATTTGAGGGTTAAGTAGTAGTGTACCTGCTGCTTATCTTTGAATTTATCTTCCATTTGCATCATAGATCGATGATAAGAGATGTTGAAGATGAGACATAAACGCTTCCTGTATGAAGTGGGATGAATCGTAGCCTACTCATGTAAATAACGTCAAATGTTTGCTGAAACAATAAGTGTTGGGTCGAGTTTTGTTGTTTACGCGTTCGCCAAAGTATTTATTTTGTTTGATATGTTCGAAACGTGTCGATGGTAATG
>CM041776.1:322649715-322785994 GCA_023374045.1 Limonium bicolor | reverse complement strand
CCCTTTCCTCATTCTTGTCCTTCTGGCACTATTCCCACCAGGAGTTCCTCACCAACAGGCGATGACCGTCAAAAGAGACAAGTTGAAAATAGCAGCGAAGGAAACACAATAGGTATTAAGAACCCTCTCTATATGAGTAGGTCGGCCACCCTGGTCTCCTCCTTGCAGATAAATTTGAGGGATCAGGGTTTCCTTGTTGGAAAAGACAGATTTGCATCGCTCTTGGGCCCAAGAATAAACTTGGATTCATGGATAGGTCCTTCGTAAAACCTACCGACTCAGAGGCCAAGGCTCAAGCATGGAAATGATGTGGTAATATGGTGTCCGCATGGATCTTTATGATTCTGCAGCGGAAGATTGCAGACATCATAATGTTCGACACCACCTCCGCTCAAACTTGGAAAGCATTGTCCAGTCGATATGATTAAAACTACGCGACGCGTATCTACGATTTGGAGCAGCAGTTGATGATTTCAATCTCGTATTACTTCACAAGGATGAAGAAATTGTGGGACAAAATTAAGTCAGCCCACACCATTACCGTTTGTTCATGTAAAGGAGGAGAGAAATTTAAGAAATATGTGTGAGATAAAAGGATTATTTTCTGATGGGTCTAAATGAGAAATACGGCGTGACCAGAGGCAACATTCTCATGCTCAAGCTTCTCCCACAGATCAACCAAGTGTTCGCAATCTTGCTTCAAGATGAAAGACAAAAGAACCTAAGCTTCAACTCTTCCACAGAGGCAAACTCCTTATCCTTCTTTGTCGATCAAACCAAGAAACTTGGTGCTAGGGTTTATGTGACCAATTCGAGAAGAACCATTTCTTTGCTGCAATCACTGCAACAAAAACGGTCACATAGAGAAGAGGTGTTTCCTTAAGATAGGCTTCTCACAGAACTGGAGAACTGACAAGAATAGAAGATCCATGGTAAATAGTTTTGGTGAAATCAATGAGGACACACCAAAGGATCCTTTCAGAGGAAATCTCGCCAATGAACAAATGACACAACTGCTTGACTACATCAGCAACTCCTGATCTTCCAATGAAATTTCTACTCCAGATCTTAACTCAAATGTTACTGATTCAAACTGTAGTTTTGTTGGTATAGTTTCTTTGCCCCTTAAGATGCTTGCTTTCGATCCTAATGAGCGTGATGGTTATGACTGTTTTCATGGAGATTTGTCAAAAGCCTGATTTTTCTGTCTACTGTGGTAGTAATCTATCAAATTTTGACCAATCTGAAATGTGTGGTTGTGATGTACAAATTGATTATCACAAGTTTAGTGCTAGAGACAACGTAGAAAATAGGCCTAATAAAGTGGTTAAATGGACTTTGGATACAGGCGTATCAGACCATATGTGTGGTGACTTATCTATATTTGACAACTACTCTGTTCTTGATGGAGTTCATATTGTTAGCATGTTTAATGGGCATCCTCAGACGGTTAGGATAATGGGGGACATTAGAATCAATAAATTATTACTAAAGCATATCTTATTCGTTCCACCCTTTAAGTTTAACTTAATATCAGTTAGCAAACTAGCTTTAGACATATGGGGAAAATTCTCATTTGATTCTAACTGTTGCATATATAAGGACTATGATCAGAAGATTCAAGTGTGTATTGGAGAAGTTTTCAAGGGTATGTATCTTTTGAATAGCCATTATGAAATGTTGGCCAATAGTAATCATGACATAGTAGGTTGTAACTCTACGACCATTACCATTGGTTTTGATTGTAATGACCCCTTTGTTTTGTGGCATCATAGAACGGCTCATATGCCTAAGAATAATTGTTAAAATTGAACCTTTCATGTTATACCCCAGATTTTTTTCTTTCTCTTCAGGTTTAAGGGGAATATCTATTCTATGTCTACAATTAAATTAGGTGGGATTATGTCATGTGACGGGCTGATTGCATTAACTAAGAAGGGATGAGGGGTAATAGAGTTTGGCAGACTATTATTAGTAAGGGGGAAAGGAAAGGGAATTATAAGTTTGTAATTCCAAATCACGTTCTTTTCTTGGCCCCTTCTGTCTCTCTATCTCTCTCTCTCGTTCTTCTCTGCTCAAGATGCTCAGTTCGTTTCTGATGATATTTTGATCTTCGTATGAGGGTTCGAGCGTGGTGTGCGTTTTCTATGGAGCGAGAGTTCAGATTTGTGTTCTTCTTTTGTTAGTGGTTTATTCTCGATTTGGTTGGTCCCGATTTGTGGATCTAGTTTTTGGTTTTGATTCCATAATTCTTCTGTTTGATTTGATTAATTGGTTTGCCGGTGGAAATTCTGGGGTGTGGACCAGCTTCCGGATTCGATGTGGTTCGTTAGATCGTCAAATTTGAGGTAGGTGGTAGATGGATTCGGTATGGGTGTGTTCACCCATGGGGAAATTCTCGAGATTTCGTTTCTGATTATTTATGATGATCTCTCTGAATCTATTGATGATTCTGAATTGGCTTGAATTACAATTTCATTCTGTCAAAACCCCTTGGAGATGTGTTTTATCTGTCTACTTTAACATGAATAATGTGAGTGTTAACAATGGAGTTTCTGACCATTTGTGTTTGTCTGTTTTGCCATGTCCGAGCATCAGCACAGACATGTCCGGATAGACTCATGGATGCCTCTGGTTTTTTACGGT
This sequence comes from Limonium bicolor, assembly GCA_023374045.1. Taxonomy (NCBI): domain Eukaryota; kingdom Viridiplantae; phylum Streptophyta; class Magnoliopsida; order Caryophyllales; family Plumbaginaceae; genus Limonium; species Limonium bicolor. The sequence continues at coordinate 322,783,348 of CM041776.1, read as the reverse complement.
TTTTGCTTTGTCCGCACTTTCGTCCGAACATGGATGTTAGGACAAAGTGTGAGGAAGATGTCTGGGTTTGAGTTTCAGACTTGTCCGGACTTACAAGCTCGTACACAAGTCCGGACACCTCAGGTTTTCAACTTGACATGTGTCCGGACTTACAAGCCTGAACACATGTCCAGACAACTTCAATGATTTGAGTCCTGACTCGTGTCCGGACTTCCAAGCTCGAACACAAGTCTGGACAACCATGTTTTGGAGTCTCGGCATGCGTCTGGACTTCAAAGTTCAGACACATGTCTGGACACCTCTCTAACTTCGGCTAAAATGTACGTGTGACCTTTGTTTTGATATCTGTTTGCAGGGTTATGATCACCTAAGTGTTTATAAGCTATTTGACATGTTAAGTATACATTTGCATGTGCTTCTGTTCTGAAAGTATCCCTTTCCATTGTGAACTCTGAAATGCTTTGATAAGTGTGTTCTTGACTTTCGCTTTCGCTCTATTTTCTGCGTTTGATAGTCTTGGCATAGGGTTTCTGTTTTACGATGTCATTGGCTTCGGTTTGTAAAGATACCTTTCTTTGTTGTGTTGTTTGCTTGTGACAACACATTTTGTTTTGAAATATTAAGCTTCTGTTTTGGAACCTAGTTTTTTGCCTTCTGAGCCATGGATGGCTCTATCCCGGAGCATGCTGCGCAGGAAGTTCTTCTGTTTTAGTTTCATGGGTTTTCCTTGTTCTAGAGCCGACGGGTCCAATTAATGGTATCACACCATTTCTATTATGTGGGATCTTCTGATCCATTGGTCTTCTGACCATTTTTGTTATGTGGGATCTTTAGATCCATTGGTCTTCGGACCATTTCTCTGTGCTTTGAACTAGTGTCACTAGTACAAAACCGACCTATTGCAGCGGTTGTTTTGGGTCTATCGCAGCGGTTCTAGAACCACTGTAATTAGGTGAGCTGCGATAGAGTCTCGACCTTACCTCAGCGGTTATTGAACCTTTGTAGTAGGTCACCTATGGCAGCGGTTCTTAGCTAACAATCGCTGCCATAGGTGGGTTTCAGGAAAAAAACAAACCTATCGCAGCGGTTATTAGCTAGAAACCCCTGCCATAGGTGGTCGTAGGACAAAAAAACATACCTATTGCAGCGGTTGTTAGCTAGAAACCGCTGCCATAGGTTTTTTTTTAAAAAAAATAGCTGCTTCATCTTCTTCCTCGCGCAGTAGCTCCTCCAGTTCATGATCGAATTCTCTTCTCAGATGGCGCAAAACGTGTTCCTTTTTCACCAGATCAAGTTGCAAAATTACCGTGAGTGTGCACAACATGTTCCTTGTTCACCAAACATGTTGCAAAATTACCTTGAGAAGAGAATATAAAGGAGCAACCTTTGTTCCTTGTTCACCAATCAGAGTTGCAAAATTATAGAGAGAGGAGCAGATATGAGAAAAGAAAGAGGCACACAACTTATATGTTCTTGTTCGCCAGTTTGGGTTGTGAAATTACCTCGTCAAGAATATTAAACGGAGGCGCAGAGCATCTTGTTCACCAATTAGGGTTGCAAAATTACCGAAGTAAAGATAAGTTCGAGCATATCACCATGAGGGAAGAGAAGAAGAAATCAATGAGTGAAAAGAAGAAGAAAGCGCAGAGCATGCGTACCTTGTTCGCCATTGACCATGAGTGAAGAGAAGAAGAGAGGGTAGAGCATTTTCTTGTTCGCCAGAAGAAGAGAGAGTAGAGCCGCCTGTAAAAATTAATGTGAGTTATTAGAGGAGAAAACTTTTATATTGTGGTTCCTAGTAACAACCGCTGCAATAGGCTTAAAAATAACCGGGAAAGTGAAATTTTTTAAAAGAATAACCGGGAAAAATTAGTCTACTGCAGCGGTTGTTATAAGAACCGCTGCGATAGACTGGTAATTTTTATTTTGAAAAAATAGACCTACCTACCGCAGCGGTTCCTAGCTAACAACAACTGCTGTAGGTGATACGAAAATTTTAAAACATCCTATTTCAGCGGTTCCTCTTACAACCGCTGCAATAGGGGCGCTGCGGTAGGTCTGTTTTGTACTAGTGTGTCACACTGTTTTGTGAATTCTGATAAGTTGTGCTAAGCGTATTCAAACTTTCACGTCTGTTCAGTATTGACCTTTGGCAGCTTTTGACTTGAGACTCTACTTTGTGCTATGTATCATTCTGAAAGTGTGGCTTCTGTTGTTGTAATGTCTTATGTGCTTTTGACAGCTATGGTTTATAAATTCCCATTTTCCAAGGAATATGATCTGTTATGCAATTATGCTTTCATATGAAATTTATACCTCTGTTTGTTTTCCGTTCATCTTATATTTTTGTCAGGTGACTTCTAGACTTTGAAAGGCTTTACGATTTCTGTAATGGTTATTCCATTATTAGGTTACTCGTGTGACTTATGTTCCGTTCAGCTTTGTATTTGACTCTGAGCATTTTAAAGGGCTTACCATTTTGATTCTAATTCAGATTTATGTTTGTATTGTATTTGTCAACCTTGTGGTCCGACTGTATTATGTAGCCTTGGAGCTTGTTTTTGATCTGTAAAACCGTTTGACTAGGCTTTGTAAAATGCTTGATGGTATCATTTATTGAGTAATAAAAGTTAGTTTTGGGTATCGGTTTAGTAATCTTACGTTTCTTAGGTAATAAGGGCACGGCGTGTATTGACCTTGGAACTAGGCAGGTGTTGGGGTCATTACATTTAGTGGTATCAGAGCCGGGTTGGATTTTACTGGCTGTGTTTACTTGTCTGCGCTTCCATGTTGTCTGCTATTTGGTGTGTTTGATTGTGTCAGCTGATGAGTGTCCAAATGAGCATGTTTTAGGGGTGTTTTTAATATGTTTTATCAACACTTTTCATGCTCATTTCTTCACTCTAGCTAGTTTTCTTCTAGTTTTGTGTGTTTATTGGTGTTTTACACAATTATTGCTGAAACATGAGGAATAACATAGCAATAAGTAAAGTAGATGAAGAAACGAACGCGTGGGAGAAAACGGATCCAAAATCGGAGCTATAACGAAGTAGATAAACCATTTTAAAGTCTAGCCTACCTAGGAGACCGCCTCTGCCTGTGGGTAGGTCGATGCTGAAGTTTTGCCTCTGCTTTGGACCGCCCCATCCGACCGCCCCACTGGGTAAGTAGGAACAGAAACTTGCCCAAAATTCAGAGTTTTAAAGCAGAAGAAGAGAGGGGAGAGAGGGCAGGAAGAGCCACGACCCAGAACGAAGAAAAGAGAGGAAAAGAGGGGAAAAGAAGAAGAATAAGACAAGCAAGAAGAGGAGAAGCCTCCTTACCATTGAAGCTCTTCTCCAACCTCTCCCATGGCTAATTCTTCCCCTCTCTATCTTATTTATGCTCTAATGGAAGCTCAACATACAAAGTAGGCACAAGCCAGACAATCCACAAGAGAAAAACATGATCCAAATACCTGAAAGATTATATAGTCAATCAGGGATGTCAATCTTGACCCGAACCCGAAGCCCGACCCGAAATCGACCCATAAAAAGCTTGGTTCGGGTTGAGATTTTTTACCCAAAAATATTTTTGGGTCGGGTTCGGATTGGGTCATTAAAACCTGCTTCGAGTTCGGGTTGAACCTGCCAACCCGTAACCCAGGAAAATTTTAATGAAAAATAAAAAATATGTTATATTTAATGACTTAAATTAGTGTTTAATGTTTAGTTTATGACTAAAATAAATATTTAATTTACAAGTTATGATTAAATATAGTACATAATAATTAATTAATTATAAAGTATTATATTTAATTATTAAATAATCTAAAAATTTTTAAAATAAAATATTTTTTTAAAAAAATGGGTCGGGTTCGGGTCGACCCGCTCCAGGTTCGGGTTGAAGAAATATAACCCACTCTGAGTTCGGGTTGACCTAAACTGTTTTCGGGTTGAGGTCAACCCGACCCGAAACCCGATTTTGACACCCCCTAAGTCAATATATCATCAATTACAACCAAATATAAGTTATATGCGAACCCCTTTGCACAGATTTTACATGATAGAATAACCAAAGTAAATTATGTTACCTTTGATAGAAATTGCAACACATATTACATTTGGTTAGATGAGGACAGTAGCATAGCTAGTTCCAAACTGTCTAGAAATTCTTTCTATTAAGTTACTAAAGAACATCCTAAGCATGCCTATTTTATTCTACTATAGCTAAGGAACTTGAACCTACTTGTTACAAAGACGTTATGACAGACGGTAGGTTGAAATTTGCTACGTTAGAAGAATTCCACGCATTTGACAGAAATGTCACGTGGGACATTGTAGATTTACCTAAGGATGAGAAATCTATTAAGTGCAAATGGGTTTATAGGTTTAAATATAATGTCGATGGTTCTTTAGAAAGATGCAAGGCTAGGTTTGTTGCTAAGGGTTATACACAGAAATACGGGATAGATTATGTAGAAACGTTTTCACATGTTGTGAAATTTACAACCATTAGAGCACTAGTTTCAGTTGCAACAAAAGGCATTGGTTTGTAGGACAGCTAGAGATCAATAATACTTTCCTTCATGGGGACTTAGAGGAAGATGTTTTCATGAAGATTCCAAAAGGGCATGACCTACAAAATTCAGGCAAAGTTTGTAAACTAAAGAAATTCTTGTATGGCTTGAAACAAGCCTCTAGACAGTGGCGTCAAAAACTAAGTGTTTTCCTAACAAAATTAGGGTTTAGGAAGTCCATGAATGACTATTTTCTGTTTGTTAAAAAATATGAAAACAAGTTGTGTCTCATTGTGGTTTATGTTGTTGATATTCTTATTACTGGAGAAGATACTAATTGTATTGCATTTGTTAAATTAGAACTTGACAGACGCATTAGAATTAAGGACTTGGGAAGACTTAATCGCTTTCTTGGCATGCAATTTTTCCATACTTCAGAGGGAATCATTTTGATGCAAAAGGCTTATAGTGAAGATTGGTTAATGAGTTTGGTTGGTCTGATAAAAGAATTGCTGCTAGTCCACTTGAATTATACACTACATTGAGAAAAATAGAAGGGAATTATTAGAGAACCCTAGTATTTATAGGCAGTTTGTGGGTAGGTTAAGTTTCCTTTCGCATAGTAGACCAGATCTTTTCTTTGCTATTCAAGTGTTAAGCCATTTTTTACATTCTCTTACTGATTTGCATTTTCAGTGTGCTCTACAAACACTAAGATATATTAAAGGTACTCTTTGCTATGGTCGTTTATTTAACAATAAAGTGGATTTCAACTTAATAGCTTATTGTGATGCAGACTGGGCTGGTTGTCCTAATACAAGACACTCTATAAGCTGTTATTTTGTTTATTTTGGAGGCAGCCCCTTGCGTTGGAAATCTAAGAAACATACAAGTGTTGCTTTGTCTTCTGCAGAATCTAAATATAGGGCTATACGGCAGGTCATAGCATAGCAGAGCTCAACTGGATAACCAGATTATTGCAAGAGCTTGGAGTGTCCAACATACAGCCATTCCCTCAAATCAGATTGTCAGGCTGCAATTCATATAGCTAAAAATCTAGTGTTGCATGAAAGAACGAAACACATTGAATTGGATATCCATTTCGTACACCAGAAATTGCAAGAGGGCCTGATCACAGTAGAATATCTCCTCAAGAAAACAGCTAACGGATCTACTGACAAAATCCCTACTCGGAAATGTCTATCCTTTTCTAGTTAGAAGACTTAGTCTCAAAATTTCAGATAGCAAAGGATGAAGTTTATAGTTTCTTTTTCTTCAAATCATACAAGAAGATTTGAGAGGGGGTGTTAGGATGACTTATTTTCCCCTCTTTTTTATTTTATTCTGTATATTGGGTTTAGGTGGTTAGCTTTTCTAGTCATTAACGGTAACATTAGTTTCATTAGCTGTGTACTTAAGCAAGGCTTCCTAAAAGAGTCGTTTGTGTATTCTCTTTATCATTAATGAAGAAAGATGGCTACAGCCTTGTTCCATGGTTGTGCAAAGTTCTGTTGCACTGCTCTAAAATTATCATCAGGGGCGAATCTAGATGGGGCCGGGGGGGGGGGCGTGCCCCCTGAAACTTTAGAAAATTTATAAAATGCTCTTATAAATTTTTGAAAAATACAAAATAACATAATGCTTTAAAAAATAATATTGTCAAAAAAAAAAATTATCCCCCCTAAACAAAAGTTTTGGATCCGCTACTGATTATCATAACTCTTTCTCAACTTTTAAAGACCTCACTAATGTACAATCTTAATCCTCACCTAACACAAATAACAAATAACGATCTCACTATCATAGAGTAGTAAACACTTCACAGATCAACACAATACAACATTTCGCGAGAGTACTCTTTTGAGTAATAGATTTGGATAACAAGATTTAAAAATAAACCAGATCCTATAATGAATTTCATGATTTAATAAAGAGCTGTGTTTGTTAAGTTGTACTTTCTAAAGAAATTCCAAGAACACGAAAGATCTCAAATCCAGAGAATTGAAATAAAATAGCTTTCGCAAACATAAAGACTCCGCAGGATTTAGTTAGAATGAACTGGAGAAGATAAATCACAATCATAGTTTTCAGCAATAAAGAATGAGATGATAGGGTTCATCTTCCCGGTGAGACGTTTCTTGAAAAAAAAGAGTTCTTTCTAATCATGGAGACCAAAAGTATCATGACAAGTCCCTAGCTTGGTTGCATTTTGTAACGGATCATTCTGGCAAGGAAGTAGGATTGCTTTTTGGGGTGAATCTTTACTCTTCCTACTGATTTGTTGTGTTAGTTAGCCTTCTGAAAATTAAAAAAATTTAAGGAAAATTCACAATATTCCACCTTTGAGTTTGTAATTCATGATATACCCTTTTTGGAAAGTTGTGTCTAAAATGTCACGATTTGAGTTTTAAATTCATAAAATACCACTATCTGGTGATGGACGTTAATTTCACCGTTAAACCTCTCTAGACAATGACCAAAATGCCCCTAACGGAAAGTTTGAATTTTTTTTTTATAAAAAAATTGCGCTAGTTCGACCGTGCAACGACTATTTTTATTGAATTTTTTAAAAAAGTACATGAAATACCTTTGTTTGGTTTTATAGTTTACAATATGCCACCATTTAAGTTTAGTAGTTTACAATATGCCACTGTTTTAGTTTTTATGTTCATAAAATGTCCCTATTTTTTCTGTAACGGCTAGTTTTGAGTTTGAACGGCTAGTTTAACTCCAACAACTATTTTTTTTGCCTTTATAAAGGCCTTTTTATCATTTAAACAGAGCACAAACACCATACTAAAGTCATGGTCATGTTTACAACAACAATCGATGAAAAGTTTCAAACAATTCATTACAAATGTGGAGCCCCATCAAACCTTACCCTCTCCCGTAAAGAAACTTCGGTAGAAGGGCGTACTACAACTGCTGGGCATGTGATTTATTCAAGTGGTGGGCACCTGTGATGCAAGATCGATACTCTTCTCATCCTAGGGTAAGGCAAGCTGGGTACACCAAATCATACTCAACTATGATAACCTCTACTTCTACTGCTGCATCTGCTCGTTCTGAAGCTCCACATCAAGAGAGCATGACAGCTAATGCATATTTTATCAATAGCATTAGGGCGGAAATAAAGAAAGAACTTAAAAAAGATATGAGACATTTAACCGCTAGACATGAAAAAAGCGGTATCTACAACAAAAACTATCACATCTATCCAGAAAAAATAGGGGCATTTTGTGAACATAAAAACTCAAACAGTGGCATATTGTAAGCTACTAAACTTAAATAATGGCATATTATAAACTATAAAACCAAACAAAGGTATTTTGTATACTTTAAAAAATAAAAAAAATAGTTGTTGCATAGTCGAACCAGCGTAATTGAACAAACAAACTTTCCGTAAGGAGCATTTTGGTCATTGTCCAGAAAGGGTTAACGGTGAAATTAACATCCGTTACCGGACGGTGGCACTTTGTGAATTTAAAACTCAAACTATGGCATTTTAGGGACAACTTTCCAAAAAGGATTTGTGAATTACAAACTCAAATCGTGGCATATTGTGAATTTCCCAAAAATTTAAGGGAAATTTCATGAGATACCCTTAAGGTTTGAGTGAATTTTATGAAATACCTCTGATGTTTCATTTTCATTACGAGATATCCCTGATGTTTCATTTTCTTTATGAGATACCCCGAGGTTTCATTTTCATCACGAGATACCCCTGAGGTTTCAATTTCATTACGAGATACCCCTTTGTTCAAATTGTGATACATTAAAGTGTTATATAGTAATGACTTAAATCATAGAAAAGTATAATAATAATAATATGAAAAATATTAAAAGTAACAATTTTATATGCTATATAGAAAAAATCATTATTTAAAATTAGAAAAACAAAGTATAAAGAAACATAAAATATTATCAATTTTCATGTGATTTTAATGTATTTGTTATAACTATTTTACAATTTTAAGTCTTCACTACAATAGTTTTTAAATTATGTAACAATTTATGTTTTTTAAATAAATTATTTTTTTATTGTTTAGCCATTTCTATTTATTTTTAAAATTTCATGATTTATTTCTTTTTGTTTATTTAATCATATTCATTTTTAAAAAATGAATTCAAGTTTTATATATGATCTTTAATTATTTTTGTATATTCTTTTATATTTTATATTTATTAAAAGATTAACCAAAAAACCTGAGTTTATTGCGGAGAATATGGTGTGAGTGTAAATGAGAATATTAACAATATAATATATCAAAATTTGAACAAATGGATATCTCGTAATGAAATTGAAACCTTAAAGGTATCTTCATAATGAAAATGAAACATGGGTATCTTGTAAACAAAATAAAACCTAAGGGGTATCTCATAATAAAAATGAAACATCAGATCATTCATAAAATTCATTTAAACCTCAAACAGTATCTTGTGAAATTTCCCAAAATTTAAAAAGCAGTTACACAAGGATTTACATTTTCATGGTAAAGAAACCATCCATTATTCCTAATCATCACCATCGGAGAAGGCGACTCCACTTGTAAAAAGGCATTCGTGATTTCGAATTTGACATTTTAACATGTGTTTATTCAAAACATTGTTGCACTATTTTTTATCCTCATGGGGAGTAGCATGAAGAAAATATTCAGTATATTAAAAGCTTTGTTTTTGTTTTAGTTATTTTATACTCCTTCCGTCCCAAGCTGACTGTCCACTTTACTATTTGGATGGGTCGTTTGACTTCAATATTTAACATATAAGATAATATATTTTTATAAATTTTTTTTATAATGGAATCCTTATGTGAAAAACTATATGTTGTAAAAATTATTTTTTAAAAATTATTTTATCTTATATATTTAATATTGAAGTGGAAAAGCGTGCCAAAAAGTAAATGAGACACTTATGACGGAACGGAAGTAGTATATTGCAGTAGTTATTGGTGAAGAGCGTTAGACTCACATGGGACACAAACAGTAAACATTATAATATGTTGTAAATATATCAATCACCAGACGATATATTGTGCGGCCAAGCCGCGTCGATCATTGTGCAACCTTCTCCATTTGGCAGTCCAGTCAGCTGCTGACTGGATTGTTTTGCTGACTGGATTGCCTTTTTACTATATTAATTTTAATTGGTTGTAACTTTTAAAATATAAGTCCAAAATTTAAAAAAATTATATCATTGTTCATCTAAACTCAAGCTCTTTAAAACAAGATCAAACATGGATATATTTTGACAACTTTAAAATTTTTATATTTTTTATATGTATATATCTATATATATCAACCATACTTGATTTACCATATACAGTTTAAAATACACCATACAATAATAATAATACACTACAAAACAATAATGATTCATTATCTGTTTTGAAATCAATATGTTAAAAAAATATATAATTCACTATATAAGACTTCAAATACATCATATAAATAATAATAATACACCACAAAACAATAATAATAATGCATTACAATAATGATCCATTATTAGTTTCAAAGTTTATTATCTAATTCACCACTTGTTAGTTAATGAATCATAATATCAGTTTTAATGAATCATAATATCAAAAATAATGAATCATATCTTCATTTTATTGTATCATCGTAAACATATAAAAATAAAAAAATTTAAACAATAATGTAATACAAAACAATATTTGGTATGCATGAAAAATACATGATTCACCATAGAAGATTTAAATTGCACCATACAATAATAATAATGCACTACAAAACAATAATGATTTTTTATCAGTTCCGAAGTTTGTTACCTAACTCACCACTTATTAGTTAATGAATCATAATATAAATTTTGATGAATCATAATATCAAAGTTAATGAATCATATCATCATTTTAGTGTATCAACGTAAATATATAAAAATAAAAAAATTAAACAATAATACAACACAAAACAAATTTGGTATGTACGAAAAATACATGATTCACTATATAAGATTTAAAATACACCATACAATAATAATACACTACAAAATAATAATAATTTTTAATGGGTTCTAAAGTTTGTTATCTAATTCACCACTTATTAGTTAGTAAATCATAATATCAATTTTAATGAATCATAATATCAATTTTAATGAATCATAATATCAAAATTAATGAATCATATGTATCATTTTAGTGTATCATCATAACATGTAAAAATAAATTTTTTTCAAAGTTGTCAAAACATATTCATGACTGGTCTTGTTTTGAAGAGCTCGAATTTAGGTGAACAATGATATAATTTTTTTTCATTTTGAACTTATATATTAAAAGTTACAACCATTTAAAGTTAATATAAATTTTTTTCTCACTCATATGCCATATAAACTGTCTAGTCAGCATATTGACTGGACTGACACATAAATGGACCGCACAATATACTATACAACCTGGCCGTGTAGTCGATTCTGCCATCAATCACATGCCACTAATACATTAACACAAACAGAGCCAAGATACATTCTTCAGCCAATGTCGCTTGGTTCCGCTCATAATGACTGATGATTGCTCAGAAAAAAAAAAAACCCAAAAAGCTCAAGTCCTGAAGAAGAAAAGCACATTGTTGTCGATTCCAGCGGAAGATAACAGATCAGTTACGTCCAACAGTGGTGAAAAGTAAAGGCTTACCACTATATTATTAAGGGCATTGTTGGTGAAAAAAAAAAGTTTCTTAATAACTAATGCATGTCTTTAGAACATCAGATAAAAAGAAACAGGAGGTGGAAGTAGTTGATGCATAAGAAACGGATTGATTAACTTGTTGAATTTTTTTCTTATAAATAACGACTTTGAGGCGCGTTAAGCCACTATAACTACACGAACAAGAAAAAGGCATCTAAAAAGACACTAGATTTTTCTTTCATTTGGGTACAATGGTCAAAACAAGATCCCCCAAGTAACAAAGGATTACACTTTCATCGAGGGAACGTACTCATTGTCCAAACCCAAAATTGCCTAAAAAACCCTGTTCACTTGTAATCACAGATCAGATTCGTCGTTCTACCATGCTGACAAAATTTGGCGTCTACGGCTAGCATAATCTTGCTTCATTTTGAGAAGGAAGAACTTTTGAATCCTCCCTTCACTTCTTTTGTTTCTACTTGTTACACTAGCAATGAGCAAGAATGAGACTCCGGTATACACAAAACAAGATGATGATGCTATTCCTTGTTACAAGCTGTCATCTAACTCGTCGGGTACATGCAACTTCTCAATCGCAGCCTGGATAAAAAGACAAAAAAAATGGCAAGCAAAGATTAGATTAGAATTATGTTCATAGCAGCCATGCAGCATTAAGCAAATCCGATTCTCCATTGAGATTTTCAAGCAGTGAGTAGCTGAATCCATGCGGCCCTATCCTTCCTTTTACAACCAATGATATTGGGTGCATGAGTTTCATTTCAGATAAGATAAGAAAAAAATGCTAATACATCATCTAAAATCACCAAGCAATTAAGGAGCAAAGGAAAGAAATCGTATTTTTCTTTCCTATGATAAACCAATTTAGGAACAATTCCCGCAACGAAAGACGTGAAGACAGCAAATCACCTTTATTGTTGCAACGTCAGTGGCTGACGGCTTCAAGTCAAGAGCAAGTCCAAAGTGAAGCATTGCTTTATCATACAATTTACATCGTTTGTAGATCCTACCCATTAGTGCATAGACACTGCACTCTCGAGGAGCGTACTCCTTTAACTCTTCAAGGACCTCCAGAGCTTCATCCAACTTCTCAATAGAAGCTAAAATAATAGCCTTTTGATACATAGGAAGAGGATTCTTCTTGTCTGCTATAATAGCCTTTTCCATCATCATTAAGGCTTCATCATTTCTCTATCAGACCACATGAGAATGCAACTCCAGGCGGTAAGTTATTATTTACCACATAGATTATACATGCTTTAATAAAACAAAAAGTGTGCCTCCAAAGACGGTATTACCTTCAGAGCATGTAAGGCTATTCCAAGATATGACATGATCACGGAAGAGTGAGGGTTGATCCGAAAAGCTACACGAAAGTTGTGCTCTGAGAACTCAAACTTCTCTTGACGTAGATAGACCATGCCAAGACCATACCATGCATTATGATGTCTTGAATCAACTCTAAGAGCACACTGGTAACTCTTAATTCCACTCTCAAAATCTTCCAATGCAACATATTCATGACCACATAGAGTGTGGGCATATGCAAATCTAGAATTTAACTGAACAGCTCGCTGAAAGTTTTTCAGGGCTGTATCGTGATCCTTCTGTAACGCATAACAGTTCCCCGCAGCACACCTGTGAAGCAATATTCAACTCAGTCAGTGCAAACTGAGCACGAAACAGGTAAGTCTAAATCTGCAAAACATGTCAAAAGACAACAGCACTAAATTCTTAATGTTTCGATCGAGGTTTAACAAGGTGAATCTCACCTGGGTTAGTTAAATGAGTGGACCCAAGTTAAAGTCTCAGAATGATGTTTAGCTAATTTATGAGACGAATCATGCTGAATGTCTTAACATTCTACATTAGCCCTCACATACAAATAATGAAACATACAAGGTAACTTCACTTACCCTTCAATGCGAAGAGAAACGTAAAAGCCCGTTTGATTTTGATTTTCAGTACGAATATGAATCGAGAAAGTGAGGCATAATAGTGAATCAACTTATGTTGGCCACCAATTTTTGTTTCCAAACATAGTGAATACAGATATTCACCTCAATTAACCTAATTTTGACATATAAGAACATGCTAATCAATGGTTCTTATGGGTTCTTAGTTTAAAAAAAACATGGGGAATATGAGGTGGAAGAGAAAGACTAAGAACTTAGGAGAGAGAGTTCTTATACAAGGACTCTTAAGAACTCAATTATGGAGCCTGCAACAACTACCCTTCAATCATAATACTCCACATAAGTGAGAGAATAAGTATGTGGGTTCTCTAATGTGGGTGAAAAATTTAAAAGTTCTTAATATGATATGGAAGAAAGAGAAAATATGAGAGAGATGGCTAAGAGCCCAGAATTGGGTTCTCTAATAATTGTGCTCTAAGTTATACAAGAGATCAGCCAAGATGAGAGTGGTGTACAAAAGAAATGCACCAGGGTGAAACTACGATTCAAATGGAATGTGTGATATGATCGCAGGGTAGTACCAGATAGGTTAAAGAAACCAGCATAATCGATGAATATGGAAAGCTGTAATTAAGCACCTAAGTTAACAGGCCATAGTAGAAATCAATACATCTGAGAGAAGATACCATGTTTGAGGAGCTAAACGATCAGTAGAAATCAGTTCCTGCGCCAAGTAGCTCAACTTCATATCTTCTTTCAAATGCTGCAAGAAATATTCAAACCTCCCTGTGCGTGAAAAATTGATTCATAACAGAAGCGGGATTCTGGTATTCAAGGGAAGATCCTGAACCCTATACCGACTACATAAGTCAAACAAACACAGATGGTGGAAGAACACAAAAGATAAACTGACCTCAAGTCATATATCAACAAAACCCCAAAAAGAAAAAAAACGAATAAACTAACCACCAATAACAACATGAAAGTTCCTCTTAGTGGCACTACTCTAATACTCAGTGACGCTATACAGTGATTTGTTTGTGGCTCTGAAGATTTCAAGAAGAAAAATACAGGTGGCAGGAAAGCTAACTTGGCAAAATTATTACCTTTTTCCATATGTTAAAACAAAGAGGATGAAAAATCTAACAGTATATGGCACAGTAGAGTAGACATCCACACTTTGAAGAGATAAACGACGAGAACTTACATAGAGCACAGTAGAGTAGATATCCATTCCTTCTAAACTATGCGGAGATATACGACGAGCTAGACTGAAAGCACGGTCAGCTTCTGCATAATTAACTAGTTCAAAGTACGCCTTCCCAACCTACAATATAAACCTCTCACATTATACCACATATGTGAATGATTGGCACTTTGAATAAAAGAACGTCCATTTTGCACAGCTCAGTTTATCAAGGAACACAATATAAACACGTTCTCCGGCAATTGATCTAACCAGCAGGAATCCAATGTCTAAAATGAGAGGATTGAAAAAATACATCCACCATAGAAGACTGTTATAAGAAAATGATTGTGACAGCAATTAATCATTGCATGACATACAGACAAACAATTCTAACATACAAACAGAACCAAACCAAGATATACACATTAGGAATCGCCAATTCTGTTAAAGACCTGCTTTATGGTGATCCCTGACTTTTCACAAGACAAATCAACTTTCAAGATACAGTACCAAGCATAGTGAAAAGGGCCATATCAATATCCTATCAGGCGCTGTGATGAAAGAAGTTCTAGCCACTTTGTTGATCACGGTTTTAACCAAACCGTTACCTAACCAACACATCAGGCTCAGAGCATCCAAAAGAAACATGCAGGTAACCAGCAGATACACTTCTGCTTAAATACTTTAAAAGAAGATGGAAAAGGACATTTTTTTAGGAGAGGACACATACAATTAAATACTTGGAAAAGGATTAAATTTCAACCATATCAAGGCATTAAAAGATATGGAAAAAATTCAAAAAACCTGAGAAAGCACCCAGCCAGTGTTATAATGTTTGTGTGGGAGACTCCAATAAATATTAAGTGCATCCTGTTCACCACAAATCATAAGGTTAGTAAAATTACAAAACATAACATGAAGGTGAATGCAGACTGAAATGATAGATTACTTCGCATTTGTAAGAGCAAGAAAGTCTATAGCCCTCTCCCAGATTTCTCAAGATGGCCATAATATCAGAAGCCCCAGCTAAGATCACTGAGTCAATAGCCCTACATGATTTTCGGCACATCCCACCCTGCTCTAGGGATCTAGCTTCACCAGATAAAGAACCAGATGTGGTAGCCATTTCATTTGGGCAGGAATCCTCAACACTCTCTGGCCGAACTCCTGAAAGATAAGATACATAGTACATCAATAAACACCTTAAAGCTCCTGTAGCATGATCAACCAAAAACCTAACATCACTCATCAGTCTGCAAAGTTAAAGATACACTAAAATTGTCCATGGTGTCAAGCAGTATCACATCAAAGTAAGACATCCATATTTGCTTATGGTGAAAATCAAGTATTCAAATATCTGATGTTATGGCTACTCTCTGCAATTTGTGGAGGCAAGTTCTTTGGAAGAACCGACACCATAAAAGTACATACATTGAAATGATCAGCATCTGCTTACAGTACAAGGTAAAATGTATGCTACTGGCATGAGACGCTCCAACATGAAGAAATTTTTTATATGAGTTGACAACAAACTCAACAGGCAACATTTACATCAAGACACTGACAAAAACAAAACGCAGAAAACTGACAGACCACAAATGCTGGAGATGTCTCCGGCCTCCGCAGTCCAATCACCAGTTGAGTCAAAATCAGGATAAAAAACAGTAAAACCCATATTGATATTTCTTCATTGAATTCGGAAAGAGCAATCTGATAAACCCCTGTAACTATAATCTGAGGAGACACAACAAGAAGCTCAGACAATTCTATAGGTGGTCACATAAGCTGCATAAGCCATACGATAAATACACTAACATAGGAGGATCTTTAGATCTAAAAACCTCATAAAAAAAGCAACAATCTAATAATAATTATCACAGAAAACAAACGAGTAGCACAATAAACCAATATAACTATAAACTAAACAACAAAACATCAGTTAAAAGAACTCCAAAGAATAACAGAAAGGTACCAAGAAAGCGTTCCAATCAGGAATTGAAGCTCAACCAATTCAATAAACCATCACACAAGCTTCAAAAGCAATATGATCCATGAACAATGAAAGAGTCATCACCTTCATCATTAATTTCACCACTTGCTGTCTGGCCTTTACGTATCGCTACAGAACGCAAAGATACAGAGCTCAGTTTTGAGGTTCCAAAGTATTTGGAGTGAGTGGCTCCATTGCCAGTTAACGCAGTAGTACTAGCAGTTGAAGCAACTCCTGGATCTCCTGAAAGTCTTGTACTGCGTCGAGGGCCAGAATCTGCGAATAACCTCCCAGAAATCTGAAATAAATTAAAGAAAGAAAAGGAATACCATCTCAGCCACCACAAAAAAATATACGCTTCTTTTATTCTATCTGGCAACCAACAAGGTAAAAATTACAACATAAAACACCACTTGAAGATAGTGGTGGCAGAATGATTTCATATTCACAATAACAGCTTAAGCAAAAGGAACATATAGCTCTGCAGTTCCTCATCAAAGTTGACAAAATACACAACTGAGAGAAACCTTCCGCAGTTTCCCTTCATCAACAAATTTTCTTCGCGGAGCTTGAATAGGAACATTCACAGTAGACCTTGGGGAACTATCAGAGCTAGCTGTTGCTTGGTTCGGTTGCATATTTCGACAGACAGGTGGAGGTGCAGCACCAGACAGCTACATGTTGTATAAGAAATAAAATCAGAAAAAATATACAATTTTAGTCCACTCTACGCATAGCAAACACCTCTTCAAGCTAAACATTGGAGTTACAAGCCATTATATAACAAGGTTGGAAGAAGGCTCGGCATATCTACAGAGAAGAATCAGGAATTGCATATTTAACACTATAAAAGAGAACTTTATTCAGCATGCCATATTAACTAGAAAGTAGGCTTCTAGAAGCTGAGAATCTTTTAGAGAGAAAATGATTAACCAAACACTAGCTATCACCTAGCAGTACTGATTAAGATGCTGGATAATTCAACAAAGTGAAAAGGAGACAAAGAATCAAAGTTTAAAAAAACACACACACACACAATTGTGAGAAATCAGGAGAAAGTTTGTGGAAAAGCATACAGAAAATTAACATTTTTATAATGAAATTCTTAACATGTCATAAAGACATGACTAATATCAGTTGTGTGAATATCTGTGTAGACCATTGCATAGAGGGGGAGAAAAGGTTACCATGACCTTACCTGATTGACAACTGGGGAAGGAGTATTGAAAAATGTCATATTTGAAGAACCGTTATTGGTTGTTTGATTAGATAACCCTCCAGACGCGGCAGTAGCCTGATAATTCCCACTATTTTCTCTCACACTGTTCATCATACTTTTCAACTGCCTTGGACTTGCATCCTCAAGGCTACGTGTACATGTATTGCAATCATCATTGCTTGTCATGAAGCTTTCAAAAACCGTTTTATGCTGCTGATGATGTTTCTGCACAGAAATAGCAGCTGATTCGCTAAAAACCACAGCTGCCTCCTCAGCAGATCCTGGAAAAGAATTGCATCAATATACAGTTAAGCAAATCCAAACATAATAATTAGATTCACTATTAAGCACTTCATCAGGAAAATCATTATTCATTAAGTTCCTCAAGACACGCATATATATTCATAAGTATCTAGACATGCAAAGTCATGCAAAAGTATGACTTGATAGTTCAGGATGACCCATTGCCTGAGCTAGAGTTTTACTCTTTATTTGCCCCCATTAGGTGATTTCATCTAAAGGCATCAAAAACTCTACACAGAAAGTGTGGCATTACAATGAAAACATTAAACAAAACAACGTATTACCATCCAGACAACAAAGATCAAGGGGAAGACACATACCCAATACACAAAGTTGTTCATATGCAGCCCAAAACAACGGATCCAGTAACAAAGTCTGCTTAAAGTGATGAACTGCACTCTTCCTTCTATCAGTATACCTGAAGATTAGCATAGAAACGCATGTGAAGATTATTTAGGCCTTCACAAAGAGAACCCAATTGTAATGAACCAAATTTGAAATTGTACTAATGCATAGGGAATTTATGCTTTTCTGGAAGCTGCAGCATCCACCTAGCTAAGAGCACAGGAACAGCAAAAATCAACATGTAATGGAAGTACGTTACTTCAAAACAGATACACTGCAACTGGTTGACAAAACAGAATCACCTGTAGATAAGCCCGAGAAGATAATGGCCAGCTGCTCCATTTGGAATCTGTGGACAAAACAGAATTGATAAAAGTTACAGTAAATAAAAATACAAGTTCGACTGAACCATGGTTCAAAAAGAATTATGACCGAACCAGGATGCAAGAAACAAACAGAAAAACTGCAACACCTCATATTATAAGCAGACTATTGGAGTTCTTTCAGAAACGAAATAAGAAAGATAGAGGGGGACCTCGAGCAAAAAGAAAAAGTACATTGATAAAAGCAAGTATATCAGCTTTTTGCAAGCAAAATAATGCCTATGCTAGTAGAGGTAAATTCCCAACATCGATGAGTTCTCTACCAAACTGAAACAAATACTTAACCATTAGCCTAGTACCCAAGCCTAGTCAAGTTTCAGCAAAACACTCTTGGAGCCAATTCTTTTCAACCAGCAATGCTTGACCACAGCAGCGCAAATGCTGTGCAAGAACAGAAGCAACACAAGGACTCCTAATCTTTACAAATAAGATTGGCCATGGTCCTGGACACAATGGCATGGGACGTTTCGATATCTCATACCATTCAAAAGCCACTGATCTTTTGAGGAATAGAGACCAATCAACAAGGATATCTAGATGAGTGTATGTTCACTAAAAGCTTTCAAAGAACTTTAAAAAAACTTCTACAAAAACAATTGTTTTCCAAAATGAATAAGTTGTACACATAGAGAGGTTATGTACCTCAACACCGGGTTCACCAGGAGAGGACAGAGCAACTTCTCCTTCCTTTAAAAGATCCATCTGGAAGCATGCTAAAGCGAATATATAGCGAGATTGAGCCATTTGTTTGCCTTCACACAATAGAATTGCAACATGCTATAAGAACATAACAGTGACATAAACATAACTTACAAAAGTAAATAAGATGGAATTGTCAAGGGCAAGCTCATGAATTAGTTACATAACTACTCTTAAAATAAAGGTCCCAGATTACATCAGGAACAAGCAATATCATAGGATGCATCTGATTCACACTCTAATTTATTAGATCAAATGGGATCTTATGTACCTTTTAGTAAATGATACGCAGCATAAGCTTGGTTGTTACGCAAGTAACATGAAGCCAATAGTTGCAAATTCACCTGCACCCAAAGGGACAGGAAAGTTAGTGAAAGAATACTAACATAATGCTAGACAGATTGCTCTAGAAGCACAGCCACTGAATAAACAAGTATGAGATATCAAGGGACCGATGGAACCCTAAATATTGGTGACTCAACAGCTAACCCACACTCCAAAACTGCCTATATGTTTAAATATAGGAGAGAAAAGCTTTGAACGGTAAAAAGCAGGAAGAATCCTGCCTATGTATCAGAGCTATGCTCTGCCAAATCGGGTAAAACCCACCTATCCACTACAGTGGCCAAGAAGAAGATTCTAGTTCATGTATGCCCTAGAAAAGAAGCTACCCTTTACTTAAATAACCAAGTCAGAGAAGAGTTAGCTCGGGGAAGGGGGGATGCTGCAGTTCACGTGACTGAATATATCCCCTAATGGACTCTAAGATATATAGTTCCTAAACATCCCCGAGCTCATACTACCACTTAACCCAAAATGCACCTAGCCCAGCCCGTGATCCCATCAGGGACCGTTATGCATTTATTCCAAAAGCCGGGAACCAAAGAGTGAGAAAACCAATGAACTTACCAATGCTATCAAAAAACTGAAATCAACAATGAATAAGAGACCACACTGAGCAATGAATAGCATCTAACTAGGAAGCTGACCATGCGCATAGTTTATTCTGTTTTAGCACTGACAGGTAGACATGTTCTAACCATAAACTATCAAAAGCAGAATAGACAGGCACCATAGCAGTTCAACAAATCATGAACCTAACAGAAGCCTCAAACTAAGCATGCAATCGACCACGCATCCCTTTCCCCTTATGTAAGTCATTTGGACTGATACACAGGATATGTTTCAGTTGATGGGTGCTGTGTGCCCTAAGACATACAGAAATATATGCACAGAAAAGAAGCTGATTGACAGAACTTTACCATATCGAAGTGGACACATGAAAGTACATCTTGTCATTCTCTTTCTTAGCAATAGTTCTAGATTTGAAATGAGACAATCCCTCACAGCATTTAACAATGCAGGGGTGACCAGGTAAAATTCTTTTACTTCATCTATGACTGAATCGTGTAGGTTCCATGGTCTTAGGTTCCATAAAAAGACACCAAGTCAGCAACAACTAATGGGAAAGTAACGTACTTCAAATGAAGAACACAAAAGCAAGCTTTTTCTTCTAAGTTCACCCTTAAGAAACTAAGGGAATGGCCTCCAGACGACACGCCATACTTTAATACAAAAAAGCTAGGTAGTCAAAGTTCAGTTAATAATCTGAGACATTGGACGTATAAACACTTCTAGACATACACAAGTAAATGCTATTTCAGACGACCTTGATCTGAAAGGCGTGTCATTTAAGACATTGGGAACTTTAAGACCCCCAGGTTACGGAAGTATTCTTATTACAAAACCTTACTTTGTTCATGCTGCTTAAGGAGCAAGTGACTACAAACACTAGAAAAGTTCAATACCACTACCCCCCAGCTGGCAGAAAATATTTTTATCGCCAGAAATTGTCACTTAGTTTCACACCACAGTTACTGCTAAAGCACCACCTATAAGACAAATAAATAAACATCAGTATGACCTTCAGCTCAAATTTTCCACAAGAAATTGACACAATAAGCTAACGTCAGTTGGAAACATTATCTTGCCATTACATCATAGTACCTTGATGAAGAAATAAAGAAATGACAGTGAACAAAAAAGTTCTATTTGAGTAAAAGAAAAAAGGGAAAAGACGTTTGTCAGGGATCTGACATATTCTTTCAGGACATACCTCGGAAGGAAACTCTGCACAGAGTCGCTCGCAAATAAATATGGCATTGCGATACATAAAATGCTGGAGACTGTTCTGCACGGATTCTGTCAGTATTCCTTCCATGTTCAACCTACCAAAAATTTTAAAAAAATGAGGGGAAAGGTGTAATGTATGTTGTCAAGTATATGGTAATTTCCTATGATCAAGTTCACATGAATGTTTCCTAGATGAGCATTCAGTCTTGAGCAGACAGAAAAACAAGCTTGTGCCACTACAGTCAACCTATGAGCTATATTACGTGTTTC
Source organism: Limonium bicolor (assembly GCA_023374045.1). Taxonomy (NCBI): domain Eukaryota; kingdom Viridiplantae; phylum Streptophyta; class Magnoliopsida; order Caryophyllales; family Plumbaginaceae; genus Limonium; species Limonium bicolor. Next base: position 322,761,739 of record CM041776.1, on the reverse strand, counting down.
TTCATCAATTCCACACTAACATAAGTTTTAAACCACACTTAATCCCTAATTTCAGCCAAACCCCAAATTCTAACCTTATTTTATAAGTTAGGGTTCACCTCAGCTCTTCCTGTGCATAAATCTGGTGTAGGCTAGGGCGGCAGGTTGCGGCGTGGCCGTGGCCGTGGGTGGCGGCGGGTTGCGGCAGCGGCTCCGGCTTCAACAGGCGGCGTGGAGGGTGATGGGAAGGTGATGCGCAGTGAGGAATCGCGGGAGAAGTGTGGGGAGTGAGGAGGGAGTGTGAATGAGAGAACGAGAAAGAGAAAGAACGGGAGGAAGAAGAAAACTCGATCGTTTCAAGAGTAGTAGGCGCGGGGTTCAGTACGCTTGAATAAACGATTTCGAACTGGTGGAGTTAATGAAATCTACCAAGAGTGTTATTTTAAAAACTAATCTAAGGCCCCTGGGCAGCTACCTTTAAAATAGCAACTCACATGAAGGGTGCATTCTGAGCTTGAAAGATTTTTGGGGTCATTGGGTGGATAGATTAATTTATTTAAAGAAGTTTTACCATAAAGTTGTGTCTACATGTCAGTTTTCTATTTATTTCTCATTAATTGGTCTCATCAAATTTTGAATAAAGTACACATGGTTAACTACTATTGGTTAACTATGGCTAACTAGAGGAAGATTTATGATAGAGCTTGAAAGCTTTATCATACAAAATGCGAACGGACGCAAAGCTTGGTTTTATAGCTTTATGATTAAGGTCACCATGGTTAACCAATGAGAGTAAGAGGGCGTTCGAAGATCACGAGTGAACGCAGGATATCCTGCGTTTCCTTTAATCCCCCTCTGGTTAGCTAATAGGAAGCTGCCAACTACATGTTGGTAAAATAATACTCTAATAGAAAGTTGACAAGTGTCAGCTTAATCTACTGAAAATTTGAAACGCGGTGAGCGAACTAGGCCTAAAGTATTTCAGTTTTTGTGGGGTCAAGAAGTAAAAGTAACCCAATTGAAAAGTGACATATGTCACATTAATCTCAACAAATGAATTAAGTTACTGAAAGAACACAGCTGAAGTCTTTATTTTTTGAAAAGTTTCATAGCTTTAACTCATGAGTAGCCGGTAGTGACTTTTAAGGGCATCCACAATGGTGTGGATTTCACCCTCTTGTGTCAGTAAGAAAATAAAAATGTTGTTGCAGTGATGTGGAATCCATTCATTTTCTCTCTCATCGTTGCTTAATTAAGCAACGCTGTGAAAACATATATCATTGGTTGCAGCTCTACAACAATTATTAAAAAAAATAAAAAATCCTAATTGAATGTTACGGTAAAAATAGTGGATAAGAGGAGTGAGAATATTAAGATACTCCACCATTGTAGACATTGATAGATTATTATAGTGTCTTACATAATAAAATATTGTATTTTAGTTACATGGTACCTATAAATGTGCTAAGGAACTCAGCACCATTGTGGATGCCCTAACATCAAAGTTCCTATTTTTGTTGAGATTAATGAAACACCCTCCTACACCTACTATGTTCTCATATTTAGCGTTACATACCCTTGTCATTTTCAACAACGTATTTTGATGTCTTATTTATACATGAATCTCATATTTTCCTTTGATAGACACCCATTACTTATCGTTATTGTCTTTGTCTAGTTCTCTTGCTTTCAACCTCCAACCCTGCATTGTTGTTTAGTACTCACAGTATAAGTATTAAAGCTCTGTTTTTTATTTTTATTTTAAATATCTACAGTTTAACAATCCATTTTACTTCTTTATTTGTAGAACAGAACGTCTGGAAATAGGGGTGAATATTGAACACCCGTTATATCATACACTAACAAGAACTTTGGTCGTATGTTCTTCCGCAGCAATCGGTGTATTTTTTTTTTTTTTGGGGGGACTCATTCAACAGGCCATCTGTAGAATCAAAACAGCAGCCAAGTGGAATATCATACTGCCTTACAAGGAGCATGGGATTACACCTTCACCATATGAATGATGCTATGACTATTGTGAGATTAAGGTTGGCCATTATGGGAGGGAAGTCGTACGATGTTGTGCAACCACTGTCTAGCTAGTTGATGGGCAAGCAACCATTACAAGGAGTCTATCTTGAACTATAGTGATGTTTTATGATGTGATCTTGCTCCATATCTTCATTCTGTTTAATTAGGCGGTGTAATTTGTTGGTTTTTTTGTTTCTATATTTAGGATTTGTGACTATTGTTCAATTTAGTTAAGCTTCAATTTTTGGATGAGTATGTGATGAACTGTGTGATTCTCAGTTTCAAAATTAGTAATGAATCTGCTACGTCCTATCTGTAGTATAATCAATTAAAATGTTATTAAGCATTTTACACTAATGACTATATATCGTGAGTGGGTTCTCCTGTTGTTGTTCATAATCGTCTTAACCACAATAATCAAGAACACTAAACTACCAAGCATTGAATTACTCTAATGATGCCAACCGATCTGTTTAACCAATTTATTGAACTTCTCTGTACACATCCAGCTCAAAGAGGATGTAATCAATGTTGTGAAGTGTGAACCAGCTATTGGTTTTCCTCACCCTCTTGTTGGTGGGGAAATGATGTTTTCAATGCATCATTTAAAGAAAACTCAATTATATATATATGTCTTCATTTATTTTACTATACCACTTATAGGAGGGAGAATGGTACTGTTAGTTGCATATCATGTTCCTTAAATGCTGCAAATCTTTTATATGTGACGGGTCTGCATAGCGATTAAAGTATTATTATCTATTTAACTTCTTTATTGTCCAGGAGTGTTTGCATTCTTTTTGTCTCACTGTCTGACTTCTACTGATTCTTCATCTCTTGAGTTGTCAGTTTCTACTTTTGTCCTTATCAATGGATTATACTCGTACCATTCCTCGTGTAACTAAGGTGATAGACCTTGAATCATCCCCACCAAAAGAGTTGCTTTTTATTGGCAACACTTATGTGGTTGTTTTTGTAGATACTCCACCAAATAGTCCATCCAAGCAGGGTTTTAATGACATCAAAAACCCTCTATTAGAACCCGGTGAAGATGAAGAGTTAGAGTTTGAAGACTCCCTATTTGTTCGTCACTAGTTTGGTTACTAACCTTCAAAATACAAACCCACTCCCGATGAGCTTGAGTTTACAGACATGGCATGTTACAAGTTCACTCCAACCCCGAAGCTACAACCTTATGAAGGTTGTTCTCAAAAGGAGGAGTGTCACAGCGGAAGTTCGTCCACTATCAGCTTAGTGGAGCTACATAGAAGATCACACCAGACGCTAACAAAATGCAGCTCCTTCCTGCTGTTTTTCGGTGATTGTACAAGACCTTACTATTGTTTATCCTGTAGGTGTTGTTGTTTTGTTTTTTGGGTTTGATGGTGTATACGCAAGGTTGCGATGTTCTTTTTAGTTTGAACTTGCTATTTAGGTTTAAAATGTGTTTCACTTACTGGGTTTGGTTTGTTATGATGCCTTGTGATTCGCTATTTTATCTGTTATCATGTGTAATATTACTACTATGCAGTTTTTAACATGCAATTTCTACATAATATCAATGTATGTACCTATATTGCTTGTAACAAATGTTTGTTCTATCTACACCAGTCTTTATGAAACAAAACGAACAAATGTCCAACCAAAGATCATTAAGTGCTTTGTATTCATTACACATAACATTACTCGGTCATTTAACAAAATGTATCCTACTAATGATTACATCACCATATTTTGATTAAAAACTAGGCTTTGTTCGACATGGATGTTTTGCATCTGTTTAGGTCTAGATGTTTTGCAACTGTTTTGGTCTGGATGTTTTGCAGTTGTTTTATATGCGGCAGTATATTATTGGAGTAGAACGTATGACCTATATGGGACCTGCACGGGACCCACCCATTTATGCCACACATATGCTATAAAATATGCCAAAGGCGAACAGAGCCTAAGGCAAGTGTCATTCTCTTAACAAGTAACTATAACACGTGGCACAAGAATCAGTCCAAATTTTTACTTCCCAAACTATGCTCTTCCATTTTTCTTTGTCATCATCTCCGATGTCAGCCTTTGTTTGAGTTGAACCATTTATTGGGACCCATTATCCGTTGTTTCACTAGGCCTTAACGTACTACTAACATCTACCACATCACTTTCATCCTCATAATGAATAAAATTCGAGGCTACCTCCATAAGACTAAAGCAAGGGTCGCCATATTGATTAAGTTGTGTGAAGTTATGTAATGTAAAGCAGATGTTGACTATCTTCACCTGTTTATTAAGAGAGTAACTATGAACCTTTCGGAGTATCTACCAACATGCTTTCAACACTCTAAAGCATCTTTTGATAATCGATCTCAACGACGAATGCACTTTGTTAAAAATTTCCTTAGCTTCTCTCGGGTTTTCCACCCTAAATTTGGATTGGTGATACCTAACCTTCGTGTGTGGTGTTATTAGGCCTTTAGGGTCGAGGTAACCTTTGTCACCAAGGATGTATGTTCCTGAAACAATCAGCACGGATGAAAGCTTCGGTGATAGTTTGGAATTGCAGTATGCTTTTGGCAATGAATGATGCACTTAAGATAGCACATTGAGGTGGTTTTGGATACGAAAGTGACCAGTCACTGACTGAATTAAGAAATATTCTTATATCATGAGCTGACCCTTCCCACCCAGCGTATACAAACATGAAAAACATGTCAAAGTCACAGATGACAAGAACATTTGTTGAAGTGATGCCCTTTGTGTTGATGAATCTTATTCGTTCTCTTTTTGGTACTGTCAATTCCACATGACAACCATAAAGTGCCTCGATGCATTCCTACAATGACAAGTCAAAATAACCCTAAAAAGTTGTAGCTTACATGTATCCAGTAAAGAGTTACCATGCACTATGCTACAAAAAAATGTTACCTTAAACATAGGATAGTACTTGCTACTATTACAAATGTGTTTGGGCATGGTTTGGAGTTGTGGATCGCATGGCTTCATAATATCCCGCCCTATTATGACTACGACGTCTAGAATGTCACCAAAGTGCTCTACTATTGTTGAACCAGAATGTTGAAATCTTCCCATAAAATCCTGATTTGCACAGCGGTTTCACTCGAACTTGAAACCCGAAAATATTTAATATAGTAAACCCAAAACCCAAATGACCCAAACTCAAAATTGACCCGAACCTAAATGAACCAAAATACTAGTGATCTGAAACTGACTCAAAATCCAAATGACCCAAAATGGTAATAATTAAAAATTGATGAAACTCGAATAACATGAAATAATAGTGACCCTAATGTGTCCTGAACCCGAATGACTTTAATAAATATGACAAAAAAAGCTTGATGTAACCTTATTATATTTGTAATGAAAGTTAGAATATGCATTGTATTGACTTTTTATAATCTGAATGTAGTATATTTTGATAGAAATTAGGCATATATTTATTTTACAGTTTTTTTTTAAAAAATATTAATCATGACCTGAAATAGCCGAAACCCGATTCAACGTGACACTGTTACAACCCGAACCCAATTTGACCCAAATCCAAAATGACCCAAAAAATTTAGTGATCTGAATAGATCTTAACCTGGAGAGTTATGATCCAAAACCTGAATGGATAACCCGTTTGACAGGTTCGTGCATGACCACTACAATCAATACCTTGATGAAGTTGGGGATCTCTATCCCTAAGAAGAGCTATGGGGTAGATGTGGAACACAAGCCAAGGTCTGCCGTAGGCGTAAAGTAGTTGACATCCTTACTTGTTCCGACACCCAATGATGATGCCCCGTGAACATTTGAGTCGCTCACATAGAAAACAAACCTAGAGGTGTCGACCTACAGTGTAGAATTGTTGTCGACCTAAGATATGGAAATGCTACTAGAGATGTCGAATGCATCATCCCTATGGCGAAGTTCTAGCTCAGCAACTTGACCACGTGCATGTCCTCTTCCTCGACCATGTACATGTCCATGCCCCCACCTTTGTCATTCACCCTGATCTTGTCCCTAAGGTTCATAATCAACAACTTGTTTGGCAGGGACGTTTCCAAGGTGTTGTTGTGGTTGTGGGAGGACGTAGTATATGTTGTTGTACTCGTTCTTCATCACCCGTACTCTCGTAAGAGTATCATCGACGTGCATCACCTCAAGCATGACGATGACCTCGTTTGTGGTGTTCCCCTGCACAACATTTTATCACATGATACCATAAAAGATATATCAATGATTAACTTACAATAAACTACAACAATTAATGTAATATTTACTCACCATGTATCCCTGCAAAGCTCTAGTGCACCCTATATAACTCCTGGTGTTGCGATCAAACCACTCATTGTATGGATCACCAACATCATTCTACAGAAGTTTAACAACCCTCTATGTGTACTGGTTCCATATGGTGATGTAGTTTGAATGGTGAGTGGCATAATTCCAATTTGTCCGGACTCTTAGGTCTATGTTGTGAAGTTATATCCTTGGATCCTCCCCGACGGTGCTGGGATCAGCCGGTGGCAACTGGATCTAGCCAAATTGGTGCATCACATAGTGCGAGAGATGTCACTCTACTATATTAAAGCATATAAGTGGCACTCGAGATCATGTAATGTGATGACCAGCCAGTCAATACACAGGCAATGACTGGATCATCTCCTTAGTGTATAGCTGCCAAACAAAATGAAAGAACATAATGTTAGAATGAATGTTAGCAAAAACATGTTCCCCATAATAATTAATATTTTGATAAAAAGATATTAACCTAGTTTGAAGTATGCCTATTAAATGCCTCTCTATAATGGGTGAGTACGTGTGTAGCATGTAAAGGTGGCCACGGTTCCGGTTTCGCCCGGTTCAAGTTTTGGAACAAGTGTATTCAGATTAGGCACTAGTCAGAGGCAGTACTCCCGGTTCTTTATAGTGTATTCGACTTCAAATTCGGTCAAAAAAAGCAATTCCGACCAGTTCTTGACCGGTTCTAGTTTATTCTAGATTTAGTTCCAAATTTGAACTATTTTATTTTTTCAAAAAAAATTAATTTTCATAAGGGGAGGCGAGAATTAACGGTTGTTTTGACCGATTCTGGGGTGGTTCCACTACTTCCAGTTCTTTGTATTCATTCTTTTACTAAATGTACTGGTACCAAGCGGTGCTAATGCGGTTCTGGGTTGGTTCCGGTTCGGTCATGAATCTTAAAATGTGTATTCAGATTCACTTCAGTAAGTGTTGGTTTCGTTCCGACTTCCGAACCATCTCCTGACCGGTTCCAGTTCTGAACCATCTCCTGACCGGTTCCAGTTCTGAACCATCTCCTGACCGGTTCCGATTCCGAATCATCTTCTGACCGGTTCCGGTGTCCCGATGAGATTTGGATTTGTTGGCCACCATTATTAGTGTGGTTGGTCACATCGAATTCCACATTCCAACGAGTGGCAAGTGAAGATGGTGTAAGTAGTTATACGAGATGAATGGGGCGACAGATAGAAGCAATGTACAAAAATTTATCCCACACCTAGATCTGGAGTATCACTAGTGTGCCAACGATGTCACTATCTTCAACATCAGACGTCAGACATAGCTACCGGTACAACTAGACGAGACATGCAGACCCCTAACTATAATGACTAGCCACATCAAAATCCTTCAGCAGCTGCAAGAACATAAGGATAAGGTGGACCTATTTTCCTAACCGGTCAATAAATATGGTGCCACCGAGAGGCATGAGTATATATATGCTCTGGTGTGTCTCATCATTGTTTGCTCACCCGCAACAGGGGGCAATTGTCTAAATGTGACGCTCAACCAAGTGAGTTTAATCCAACTATGGCGCTCAAGATCTGCAGGTTGAGCTCCGAGCAGATCATCACACAATGCTTCTCAATTCCTCTATGTACTACCTGTCATTAGGAGCTCGTCTATAGGCAACCTAGATAGTAGAGTTATGTCATCTAGTGTGACTATAGTCTCCCCAGTGACATATGGAACATGCGCGTCTCTATACACCACCTCTCAACCAGTGCATATGAGCATATGTGAATCTAATGAAATGAACCCCATGCTGGACACACCAAAAAACCAGATGCCTCAAAGTAAGACCTATATGACACTAAACTAGCCTTGAACCGACGACATGTAATACATCATACTAGTTCCCATTCCACACAAATGTGGATCTATGAATACGCTAATATCTAAGAATATAGTATGGCGGTGGACTGGGAACTATAGATGGTTGAATATCTGCTAACAAGTATTTAAATATATTAGGAGTGTTTTTTAATTAGGAAGGTTTTTAAATTTCATTGTACTATTCTTAATTCTAAATAAAATACATGTCAATATATGGCATCTACAACCATTTATTACATGTGACATTTGTTAGATGTGACAAGTATAAAGTATCACAAATCTTACATTTTATATCCCACTATAATAACTAAAAACAATAAAAAAGCATATTAATCATATCTATATAATTAAAATTATAAAACTAACATTATAACATTCTCAATTACCAATATTTAAACATTAAACAATTCACATTACAAAATAAACCGAACAAAATCAACATTTACATGCATAATCCCTATTTTTTAGCGAAATCCATAAATATTTACCTACGTTATAAGTATACCTCAATAAGAACAATGCAGAGTGGTAAGGTTGTGTCTGGACCACGTACGGTGACGTCGACACCAACTACGGCGTTCTTCGGCGGCAGCGGCGAGCTTCGACGACGTGGTGGTGGGAAGAATTGAGTGGAGTAACTGGAAAGAGAAAAGAGGATTGGAGAAGATGGGATCGAAAAAGAAAGGAAGCGGGGGAAAATGAAACAAAGTAAGATTTGGCTAGTATTATAATAAGTGATATAATTTCTTGAGAAATTTTTTTGTTTTCTAAAGAAATCATCTTTCATGAAAATGATTTAACTAGTTATAGGGTTGCCTTCTTTCTTACCTAAAATCATCATTTAAAAAGATGAGATCTTAAGTCATTTTATGAAAAGGCAATATCTGTGCTCTTACGTGTGTTGACTCAGATGATATCGTGGCGCTGGGGTGAATTGCAATCGTTTCTTGAAAAGACAATTTCAACTTCCAAAAATAATGAATCATGAAAGTGTTATGTTAGGAATTAGTTTTGAGGGGAGACTAATAGAAGGATTCATTTTTCAAAAAAAAGGCTATTTTGCATTTTTTTTCCCTTGAATCGCACGCTGTTTACTATCACTTGAGTGTGGATACCTAAAAATCCCTATTTGATTGCTATCGTGGTAATTGGAAAAGGGTGTTGAGGTATCTACAATCTGTGGTGTAGGCCTCTAATGTCATTGAGACATCCACATGCAATAAGCAAATAAAGACTGGGATGTACCACACATTGTTGGTAAAAACATCATCTCTTTATTCTTGTGGGTCCAGCTCCTGTGGAGTACTTGGGCATGGTCCTGAGTTAACTCAATATGTATCCTTTATGAGGATCAGTTTCCCTTCTCCTGCACCTGTTTCTTTCAGCTTCCCACGACCATGCAACTTTTGTCACCCAGTTAGGAGAGGCCTTTACTTGTGGGAACATTTCATTGTTCTTGTAACACCCCGGATTTTCTAACATTTTATTAGGTCAATTTTTTTTACAATTCAATATTTATATTGATAAGCAGCGGAAACAAAACTAATCCGGAGTATTACTGCCACACTCGCAAAAGAACGAGTGTGAAGCCTAAACAATTAACTAAATAACCAATCTTTGACAAGAAAACCAATGTCCATAATAACAATTTCTTAAAAATGCACAAGTCTTAAAGCCTAAAATAAAATTCAATAACAAATAACTAGCCTATGTGGAGTCGCCTTCCCAAACCCCAAGGACTTCATCAGTACCTGTGGCAGAAATCCAAACAAACATAGAAAGAGCCACGATAAAGTCAGAAAAACTGAGTAAGCTACCACTTCACTACGTAAAAATCATTTCTCTTTAGAAATCATTTTTAACAATATAACCACACAACACACACACATCTCAACAATATTAACACACAACAACAAAATTATCATAACTGTAAATACTTCACATTGGATTTCTTTAGTAACCCAAAAATATATTAGTCAGATTATTTTAATTATCTTCCTTGTCCCAGCGCGCCGCCAGGACAAAACAACTTTACTTTCTCTTTGGGTACAACACGCAGCTGTAACCCGGACCCCAACACGCAGCCGGGAATCCAACCAAGCCACTAAATTCTTAAGTGTGCACACCCCCAATATTTCAAAGGACTAAGGAGTAGATCTAGGGCTAACTGTGTCCTAGTGTGGCCCACAGTATCTCAAACTTATGCGTCCTAATGCGGCCCGTATTTATCATCTCATTCATGTGTCCTAATGCGGCCCACATGCACCATGGTTTTCTCCTCTTAAAAATTATTTTATTCGTTATTATTCTTTACCATATAATATCATCAAAATCCACATATTTCACCATAAATAAATTATGATATCATCCTTATTGAATAAATAATTCAATTTTCACAAAATCATTTCATTAACGATTTCACAACAATATCAGTTGATCTCATAAATAAACTCATAACAATTTTCCATCAATTTCTTTTATAAAATATATTTAAATAACCACTGATATCCACTACAAAACAAATCACTCACATAAGAAATGAAATTATCACTAACACTTAACACTTCAATCTCAAACAATGATCACACACAAAAATTCACATCCACGTGAAAATTCATTATAAATATAATAAAAATTAGTGAACGTAGTAACTTACCTCAAAAAGAACATTATCATTTGCACCCACCAAACATATAATTAGCCACTACTCTTCGTTTACACATTTTGGCACCGATTTGTTGACATCATCAATGAAAGAAACAACTCTAGCTGCTACATGCTACCGTTACTTCATATTGTGGCCGCCCAAGATAGAAAAAGAAAACTAATTGATCCCTTTTTTCATCTTTTCCTTTTATGTGTGTGAGAAGAGAGATTTTTTTCTTTTTGAATCTATGATATAGAGAAAGGAGACGCAACATAGAAGGAATTTATTTTCTAGTCTAGATGAGAAGAGAGGTATTCGAGTATAGAGGATGGGCGGATAAAATGGAGCATCAAATGAGCGTAATATAGGAGGCCGAGGGTAAGTGAAGAGCGAGGAATATAAACTGTTTAATTAATACGGAAAGTAATTATTCAATCAATAAAGAATATTAAACCTTTTAATGAATAAAAAATTAGAAGTTAGGAAATGTGAAGAGGTAAAGATGATTTAATAAATGGAGTTGGAAATATGGAAAGTTTAAAGTGATTAACTAAATAAATCAGAAAATACCAAAAGGTGTAACCGACATATACTAAAACTAACTCATTTAGTGTGTGTAATTAAATCAAAACTATCATTATTATATAAGTTATAAACAACTAAATACACTAAAATAATACAAAGTACACATGGATCATATTATTACATCGAAAATCATAACCGACGTATTTTGAATCAGGTTATTTATTAAAACGAATCTTTTTATAAAATACTATACAACATGCTCGTAAATTATAGTATAATCCTCATAAACTACTTATTATACTTGCGAACCAATATTCTACTAAATTATATAATGATGTATTTTGAATAAACAGTATTATTTGAATCATAGCATCATTATTATAACCTCATTTTTAAAAACTAAAATATACCAAGTTAACTAGAGATATACGAGGATCATAATAAAATAACAATTGGCCTAATTAAAAAACACGTTATTTGTTAGAATGAATTCTCTTTAGTAAATAATAAACGTGTAACCTTCATTATATATATACTCATAAAATACTACTATACTTGCAGACAACAACACGAACCTATTTAGTATACTTGCAAACTATAAATATACTCGTAATATAGGCTGATAAAATATATAATGTACCCGTAAACTACATAATATACTTGTAAACTAGAAAATAAATGTATTTTAAAATTTATGGGTATTTCAGTTCTGCTGCGGCCATGAGGATACAAGTCATTCAATATTTCACCCTATGTTTGTTGAATCTTTGAAGGGAATTTATTGTAAGCAGGTAAATGTTGGATTGAGCTTCATAATATTCCTCACACGATCAAGCCAAGTCTACACATCATAAGAACACGTATGGCCAGTTTGCCCATGGTGATAATCTAGACCGTCCTACACCCGAACTTGACATCTCACTTGAGGATGCTGGACCAGTGGTTTGTATATTTGCAGGCCCAAGCTATGCTCTTGTTGTGACTAAGAATGGGACATTATTCTCTTTTGAATGTGTCACTAACTTCTTCTTGGGCCATGGTGAGCAACATAATGAGCTACAACTTCATGCTATCCAGATATTTGAAAGAAAGGGAATTCATATTTTTCATGTATCTGTTGGGATGAGCATATGGTCCCTTGATTCTTCAAGATATGTATATACTTCAGGAAAAGGGTATTGTGGTGCATTATGTCGATGAGATTGATAAGCTCTCCCCGTTCTCTTTTGTCTATCTTGTAGAACCATGTTGTTGTGCAGGTATGTGCTAGTAAAAGGAAAACATTTGTTTGTCTTGGTCGGCCCTAGCACTGTATACGGGTTTTAATGAATGGCTTTTGGCAACCTTGGACTCCCTGATAAAGGAGCAACAAATAAGATCTTTTGGCCCTGAATACTAGACATTCTGAGATCACACCACATCTCATAAGTAATGGAAAATAAAAGATGAGTATACAAACGTGAGAGGATACTGAGTATTGAATTGTTTGACGTATTTCCCTTGTTTATGTTGAACCTGCACAGTAGTCAGTATTGATCTGGTAGTCTATCAACTCCACCCGTGTCATCTATGTTGCACACGGACGAGTACGGGTACACAGACAGGTACGGGTACAGGGATGGGAAAATGACATTTGTTAAAATTATATAAACCACAAGGATGACAAAAGAAAGTTGTAGATATACTAAATATAATAAAAATAATTGCAAATCTATTAGATAAATGTTAACATTAAACTTTAAAAAGAAACTAGTATTAAAATATTAACCTGAAAGATAAAATAAAAAATAATATATATAAAGTAATGTCATACACAAATAATCTCAAGATTCATATATTTTATTTATCCAATTGCTACTGAGGTTTCAAAACTCATGTTTATTTATTAAAGTATAATAACTATTTATTTATTTTTGGTGGAATCGGTTTCCAAAACAAGTTCATACTTCACAACTCTACCACAAAAATTTGTATGACAAATTGGGGAGGAATAATTAATGATGGTACAACAAAACTAAACAAAGGTCAAAATACATTACTACAACTATTATCTTGGGCCTGATTCAGGGATTGGACCTCCTCAAACTCTTTGATCAAATTTGAATCCACATTCTCCTTAGGCTCCCAAGTGGGCTCTTCAATATCAGCCCACCTCACCAAATACTCTTTCCTCTCTTCCTCCGCCTCACCACCACCATCAACGTACACGAAACCATATTAGCATTATTTATATATTCCTTCTTAAAAAACCATAAGCTAGACCCTTGTTTTTAATACTTGAGCTAGAATATAGATTAGCTACTTAATTCTCAGTACACACACTGGATTACATGACGCCATTGACGTTTGTATACTAAGTCATTTCAAGTAAAGACTGCTATTAATAAACACAATTTCTAATTAATTCCGTGATTGATGTAGAAGGACGGACGTTGATCCTTCTTGAGATTGCTCCTTAACGTAGAGTCGTGTATAACAGCGTAATAAAGTGAATGATAACTTGTCGAGCATAGACATACATAGTTTTGTACGAATCGAACCAATTAGTCGTTTGTTTAGTATAGATAGATACTTATTTTGTCTCAGATTTTTTACATATTTTCTTTTAAGTAATAATTATCAGTTAAGCTTTTTATTTCAGAAAAAATATCAGTCAACTTTGAATTATACTCCATTATACTATAAAGCTCAACTATAATGACTATTATTTCTTTTTATATTTGTCTCAAATTTTGTAATCAAATAATTGATTAAACTTAAAAAAGTCAGGTTAGAAAAAAGAAGAAACTGCTTGTGTCTTTGCCTTGACATTTATATGTGCAAAATACATTAATTAAGATGGCATTTAGAGAAAGAATGATATTCATGTTCACTGATCGATATTCCTGGTGCGAAAAGGTATAATTTGATGTTTCCTACATTGACACTATTCACTGATTGATATGTTCACACTAACTGAAAAAAGATCTTCTTGTTACGATAAAGCATTAATTTGATTAAATAGTTAATTTTTTCTACAGTTACAAACTCATGGTAAAATTTGTAATATTATGCATCGTGCTTATCTTTTTCACTAAGGGTAATTAGGAATTAGAAATTGTAAAGTATAACATTCTAACTGTATTTGTTGTGCAACACTTAGCTTCTATGCGTTCTCCCGACGCCTAAAAGGAGATGGAGCACTCAGTGATGTACAGTGACAGATTGGACATCCAGTACCTACAAGGGGTCAATAAATTTTGCAAGGTCCTTGTTGAAAATCTTAAACCAACGGATAAGGGATATATTCGATGTCCTTGTACTGATTACAAGAACATTTTCAAATACCGAGGTGTGGACAAGATTAAGGACAATCTGATTCGCAGAGGGTTTACATAAGATTATGAAGCCATAACACAACTGCATGGTCAACATTCAGTACAAGTGTTTGAATGTGCTGATAACATTGTTTCAGAACAATCAGAAATGGATGTTTCACACAATAGTGGAGATACTCAAGATGATTTACTACTTAGTGATTCAGATGAGAAGGACCTTAACGCAATGATGGAAGATGTTTAACAACATTTTTCCAACAAACCCAAAGCATTCAAAAATCTCATGCAGTCATCCAAGGAACCGTTGTACAGTGGATGTGATACACATAAGCTAAACAAATTGAGCGTTATCTTAAAACTATTCAATTTGAAGGCGAGGTATGTATGGAGCGATGTTAGTTTTACAACTTTGTTACAACTGCTGAAGGATATACTACCAGAGGAAAATGTTATACCCACAACAACTTATGAAGCAAAGAAGTTAATGTGTCCAATGGGTATGAAATACAAAAAAATACATGCTTGTCCAAATGGGTGTATGTTGTACTGGAAGGATAATGATTTGGATGACCGTTGCTCTGAATGTGGGGAATCATGTTATGTAAAAAAGGATGAAACAAACCATATAAGCACTAAAGTGAGTTCTCCTGCGAAGGTGTTGTGGTATCTGCCGATAATTCCACAATTCAAACGTTTGTTTGCAGTTTAAAAAGACGATGAGAACCTCCGAAGGCATGCTACACATAGAAAGGACGATGGTAAATTGAGACATTCAGCTGATTCACCACAATGGAGAAACATTAATAGAATATACCCTCAGTTCGGAACAGACCCAAGAAACTTAAGACTTGGTTTATTGTAACACCCCAACATACAACAACATACTTAACATTAACTGCAGCGGAAAATACACATCATCACATAACTTAACTCATCGGTGTTACACGCCGTTAACCACCCACGTGGCTAACAAGGCTAACATTTACACAACTGTATCGGTCTGATGGACTAGATCCCCGAGCAACTATACAATACCGTCTCCTTATCAACACCAACACTCATTTTACAAATACCTTCCAACTGTACCAAGTATTTACAACTAATGCCGAGAACAATTTCGGTCTTACTACACCTACTGTGTACATACACTTAAATGAATACCCAAGTACAATGTCTACCCCGTCCTACTCTCGAACGGCTCCAGCTCCTGGTACCTGAAATAGAAAAGGAAAGAAAGGGTGGCCCCCCAGGGGCTCAGCACCTTTGCTGGTATGGTAATCCCGCAGCCCACATGCTACCGGGCCACGCACAACTATTTGTCGTCTTAGCATGCAGTTGATTACATTTAAACCAAGCATGTGAAACATAAACTCACAACACGATACATTTCACCCCAATGGGCTTAACATATACAACTCATTTGTACTTAACCAATCACTCTTTGAGTTCTTCAACCCTATAGTATTTCTCCTCTAACGGAGCTATTACCTTAACAGACAACATTTACCCACTATCGGGTTTCCACAAACGTCCCTTTTACATACTAGGAACCATATCCATGATCCTCATATTTCACTTCTAAGCGACATATAACATCACATCACAATAACCTTGCAACATACAAATAACACATAATAACGGGTACGGATCTCTTAGGAACGGCCCAAACATAGTTAATACACTGGTGAGCCTAGAGAATGATATCACCCCATGTTAAGCTCGTTATAACAAAATCATTACCGCCCTAATAGTCGGACGAGTAACTTACCTAGAGATGGATCGGATTTAGTGACCCGAACTCACTACACAAACACATGTTCCCCCTAAACCGATCGTAAGTCAGAATAGCTAAGCTTTGGGATAAGCTAATGGGAGATCATAACCGTGAGGGAAACAACCATAACAGAGAGAAGGGTAAAGCTAAAAAGGATACCCACTCCCAAACAACGGCGCGACCGGCCAAACCGGATTCCTCACTACTGTTAGTACATACTTACTTTAGAATATTAGTTAGAACCCCACTATGGAGTCTATCACACTACACACATACAGTATTACAACTGGGTTAAACATACAAGGGAGATCCCTACATTCACATATACATATCACACAATTAACACACGCATAGCCGTGGTTAGTACGTCCCATGGTTCGGGTCGTTCACTCCGAATACCAAACTCTCATGTGATCCTAGACTCAGTCAACTAAGGTTAACACTTCCGAGGTTAAATGGTATCGAAGTTGTACACGCCACATATATGAATTACTGTAAACTCATTACATGTTTTATCTTACAACGTGGCAAACATACAGAAAAACACATTGGCATACAAGCCGGTGAATCCGTTAGGACACAGGTTGCAAGAAAACCATACCTGTCACCGGAGTCCACTTTATCATGTCCATTTATGTTCCTCGAGCAAATTCTCGAACAACTGACAACATCACATGTACTTTTATTAACATCGGGGTAACACGTTTGTTTAAAGTCTAATGCTCATAACATACCCTCGTTAACTCGCTAAATAACTTGCCATTTTTAACTTGTTTTACTTTCACATTTTATTACAACTTTCCACCTACTTGGTTGTCTTTATATCACATCTAACATGTCCTTATAACACTCCTAACATGACCTACATAACTCTATAACATCACCTCTAACTTATCCCCATCCTTAGTCATCGTTTAATAACCTAGAACCAAATTTATAAAGTGGTCCGGGACTTGGCCCTAACTTAGGTCCCGGACCTACACTTGGCAATCTTCTCGGTCTCTTTTAATGGGGTGGTCCGGGACTTCATACAGGTCCTAAGTCCCGGACCATTCTAGGCCAAAATCTCTCAGGCAATTTTAAGGGGGTCCGGGTCCTTGTACAAGGCCCGAGTCCCGGACCTATAACCTTGTAGAACTCTCGGCCTTATTTGCACCACTGGTCCGGGACATGTCCCATGACTTAGGTCCCGGACCCAACCTACAGAATCGACGTACTGCATTTTTTTCTAGTGCTGCTGCTTAAGCTCTTTACACCCATCAAATGTATAGCTTCCCAAATGATTTTACGTACACTCTTATACTCAAAACTTCATCAAATATACACCACATAAAACATAGTGCACAATTTAAATTTGCATAGCTCTTAGGCTCTAAAATACATAAATCTTAAACACTGAATTTCCACATATATTGCCTTTCACCTGCAATTACAAACAGCAATACGTATGTCCTTACTAGTCTTTTGAGAACATTTTTCTAAGTCATTTACCATTGGCTCTTTAGATAGTTTCAGTAGACAACGTACGTTCATTTTCCAAAGGAATATCAAGCTATTTTGGTTAACATAAAACATGGAGGAAACACCATTTTTCTTTGAGTTTCCTTACCTTGAACAAAGGAGAACAATAATATGTAAAAAGATGGACTCAAGCTCCTTCCATGGAGATTCCTCTTGGCACCAAAGTGGAGCTCTTGAAGATTTGAAAGGACTAAGTCGAAGAGCTTGATGAAACTAAGAGATCGGTGGTCTTAGTTTTCGATTTGGATAAGTGAGCAAGGAGTTACATGGATTTGAAGTTGTATATGGTGCTGGTGCTGGTCGATCGTGTGAAAGAGAGCAAGGAAGGGGATGGCTACGTGAGACAGCAAGAGCAAGTGAAATAATGAAGAGAATCACTGATTGTAGTTGCTTTTAAGATATTAATTACGTAAAGCAAATAGTGCTTTTTCAATCACTCACTTATTTACTCACTTATTTGTTCAATCAGCTAGCAAGGTGACGACTCACCACATGTAAAACCGGCCCCCATTTAAATATAAGGGGTTATTTAGTCTTTATTGCTCAATTAAATTATATGTTAACATATGTTACAACTAGCTTAATTTAGTTACTATATAATAACAAGGCACTTTGAAGCGAAATTCTTGATTTCCCATTGATTTAAACTTCCAAATGTGATACTAACGTAGTACACATATAATTAAAGAGTATTGATGGACATTTAGCCAGTCAAAACTCATTTACACGACAGTTACTCAAAAACGTGCTTTTAAGGCTCCTCAAGCACATTTTGTGTTTTAACTTGTTTTCAAGCTCGGTTTTCTTTGATAATTGATTAAATAGGCTCATTAATATATAAAGTAAGGTCTTGGTAAGTTCATAAGCCTTAATCAAGATTATCCCAAGCTTAGAGCATACTTGTTCTTATTGCCTTTAAGGCATTTTACTGTTTTTACTGTCTTTTAAATTGTTTACTAATGTTACTAAGACTCTTTTAGTCTTTAAAATTATTATTTAATGTTTAAACAACTTATTAAGGTTTTGGTATTTCAATCTACCCCCCTTAAAAGAACTTCGTCCCCGAAGTTCACACTTTCCACATATCATTGGGTTAGAATACGGGAATTACTTGTATAATAAAACACTTCCATAACCAAACATACTTACATCACAGTCCCGGAATTGACGGTCCGAGTAACATATCCACATCCATACATCACATAACATACTTACATAGTAACCTCGGACTTGCTGGTCCGGGTACCTAACAACATTTGCACATACATAACAACCCTTAGACTCTCTTGTCTGAGAACATAACAACATTTAGACCCATAGGTCCTGATAACATAACATCCTTTAGACACATAGGTCTAGGTAACACAACATCATTTAGACTCATAGGTCTTGATAACGTAACACTTCGGACTTAACCACGTTAGGACTCAAGGTCCAAATAAATTTTTTTTTCCTTACACATTCCACACAACACGTTTTAGCACGTATAGCAGCTAAAAATTTCTTTTACATACACTGTGCTCCCGCAGAACCCGGTCGCGATGGACACATATTGCCCCCGTTCCTTTGGGAGATCAAAACAATCACTTAAATTTAAAATTTCTTATGAGATTAAGTAAGAGAACTTATTTATGTAAGGTATCTATCGACGTTTTATAAATACCGGTTCAAAACCCTTTAGAAAACACATACAACTCCAAATCCAACTTATGCTCTTTATTCCCTTTTTTTTTCCCAGCGTGGTTATTTGTGACCACTTGTAGGGAGCTTCAAGAATCATCCAACCCTGATGTGATCAGCATCAATGTTGAACTATCCTTCCACCCCAATTTGTGTTCGGCTTCCCTTGATCGCATGCAAATCAAGTTCCACCTCCCACTTCATTTTCAAACAGCAACTAATTCAAACATGTATCATTTTCTATCTTTAATCCTTCTAGTCATAAACATACATCTCCAAGGGTAGAACTCTGTCTATCAGTTATCTCACTCACTTTAATCCAGTTACCTAGGGAATCTTATTCTCACTAGGTTCTAGTCGGTTTCATACCCTTTCATAGGTCACTATATTGTACATATACACATATTTTATCAAAATACCACACACAGTTTAACATTTAGTATCATACGAACATATACTGTCGGGTTTTAGTTCCCCCGGGAGTTTCTTTACTCCCACACTTGTACTCTCACACACAACTGTTGCCAAAATGAACACATTCATCACAATGGTACACATTCATCACAATGGTATTCGCATCTTCTGTGCGTAATTACCACAATTAAACCATGAATGTATGTGTATGTTTATGTAACACACACACCACTCATCAAAACAAATTATTTTGTGCTATGCACACCATAGTTCACGTACACTTGTACGGTAATAGACACTAAGTGGTTTGCGCTCTACCCCCTTAAAAGGGATTACGCCCACGTAATCAATCACTTACTCACTGTGCTATAACATTCCACCGTCGTGAAGTGTTTAATCTCCACACGGTTTATTATACAATGTATTCTGGTTTGAGGATCTTAGCATATTGGCGGTTTAGTCCCTAACCAAGAGTTCTCTTTAGAGTTTATTTGATCCATAACCAGTTTCGATTCTGGCCTGTGAAACTTCTAGGCGTTATAATTAGCCATTTACTCATTTCACAACGCACATCAAACACTTGAATCGCTTGGCTCACTAGTTTCTGCTATGGCGATCCTTGGTAATTTAGAATTTAGTTGTTCATACATTATTCTTACTGTGAGTTACCATGAGCGAACTCGGTGAGTTTCAATTTTTTTTTTCATTTCCACGACAACTTACTGTGCTCACCATAATTTACTTAATTTCTTCCGACTTACTGTCGGTTGAATTTGAGCTACTACCTAACATGTAGTATTCTCACAGTCATTTTCAACAACTGTGGTATATTTCATACCAATATTTAACATACTGTGTAACTATAGTCACTTATTGTGAATCAAGTATCCTTTCATTGATACGACCTTGCATTTCCTATGCTTCGGTCTTTATCCTGTTATAATTCTCTTTATACTTCTACCACAATTGACATTTCCTGAATTTCTAACTATCCCTCTCGATCATTATTGCACAAGAGCAATACCAAAACACTCAGTCATACAGAGTGCAGAGGCGTAAACTCTTGGCAGTAAATCTCTTATGCGATTGCAAGGGATTCACATGTATTCCTTATCACTAGTATGAAGTACTGGCTTGTTGCCCAGTCTGTATGTCATCACTTATCTTACGTGTTCATTGTGTCTAACTCATAACTGTGCTTGTTGACCATTTATTATTTAACAAATACCCATGCAACGGTCGCTTATGCGCATCGTGCGGTTACTCCTTGTATAACACCAACTCACACTGCATCTGCTATTATATTAGCTTCCGCCATTACACTGTATTTCGCCATCTATTTGGCTGATTACTGAGTACTCTATTCTTCGAGTCTTTATGCTCCTTGAGCGTTGCTCATTTCACATTTAGCATCACACACCTATGGTGGTTGCTGTTAAACTTATTACTTTTATGGTCTCCACAACAGGTACGGACACTCCATTTCGTACTTTTCCTACGCACATCATTCCTGGGTAATAACAATATGGTCAACCCTTAACATATTCCCTAGACATATTCCTACTCATTACTACCGTTCTGGCGGTTTCACAATACTAAGAGGTATCCCCACTCTTAAAGCAGTGGTTCGTTATCCGCTTTTATTACTTATATAACATAAACTTCTGTAGTCAATAAAATTGACTTATGACATTTTACTTGTGGCTTATAGCCCTATTGCCTCGAGCTCCGCTCATTGAGGCTGTTCACATTCATTTCATTTACTTCTTCGAACAATATTACACGGTTTACAGGTTGTATTGGGCCCATGACAAGGTCGTCATGCCTTTCATGGGATGTCCCTTCAAGGATGTCGGACTTTCCCCGAACACTGTAACACCCCAACCGTTAATCTCATCATTACCTCTAAACCTTCTCTAATACTCTTACTCGCACAGCGGAACTCTAACTTACAACGAGGGGGTGAAACAACGCCGTTAGCCACCCATGTGGCTAACCAGGCCTTTCTTACATACCGTAACGGTCTGATGAACTGGAACAAACCGAGTACTTCATACAAATACAATAATCATTTCACTTCTTACTATACCGAGTCTACAATATACGGATGCCGATAACATACTCGGACTTACACCTCATTCAAATGCATAGTAATACGATCTAACTACCCACGCTTCATAACTGTCCCCGTCCTACTCTCTCGAACGGTGGTCAGCTTCAAGTACCTGCACACAAAAACGTTCCCCTAGGGGGTCAGCTTACGCTGAATATGAAATTCGCATATACCGCGTGCTAACCGCGGTACGCCGACTACTTTGGTCGGATATACATGGAGTTCATTTTAATAAAAAACATGCATCATGGCAATACAATATATATGTATATCACACAAGGAATCTACATCCAATCACGGAACACGATTCCTAAATAACATAACAATGTTGTTAGTGGTAACTGGTTACTCTTAGGCATTGAGGGTTATTCCTCACTATGCCTTGTTTACTTATTCAATACCTCACCCGCTCTCTCGGGTTACTTATTCGTATACACACCCATTCTCTTGGGCTACTCATTCTTATACTTACCATTCTCTCGGGTTACTCATACATATACTCACCCCTTTCTCTCGGGTTATTTAACTCACTATCTCACCCACACTCTTGGGTTATTCATACACAAGCTCTTGTAGATTCTCGAGACACTACAGGTCTCCTACGTCACGCTTGTTACTTATTACATACTTAAGCCAAAACTCATGGCTCTCTAGCATAGTCTTACTTCCCCGGTTTCGACCCTACTCTGGGTCTAGCATGGTGGGAAGGTTCAACTAGCTCACGGAACTCTCTCTTAGTTCCTATCTCTTTTACTTAGGTCCGACTACTCTCGGACTACTCTCGTTCCCATACACTCCTCTCTCGGAGTTATAATAATATCATGTATATTAGTCTAGAAGCGTCATTCTCGATGTTTCTAATGACTTTGGGAACTTTACTTAAATTCGGGTAATCTTAGGTTTAAGGGTTACCCTCACAATCATATGCTTATACATTAGGATATTTTCTATACCGGGTAAAATCCTCATATAAGAGGTCGACCGTATCTCAAGGGAGTCACATAGTCCCTTAGGTCTCTTTTACCTTTCTTATATGTTTACATTATTGGACTAACTTCGATCCTCTCGATGGAGGTTCGTTATCCCTCCACTCATATTTATTTCGTGGATTGTTGCAATAAGGTTTCCTAACCGTTATCGGGTAGTTACTCAACCCGTACATCTCCTCACATTCTAGGGAGTTATATGTTTGCGTTATCATTACATTAAATCGATAGTTTATGTGTGTTTGCATACTTCCATTGGTTATGTGACTACCCGTTCAACGGGTTTCTAGTCAATCAATACTCACTAAGAGTCGGTCTATGCACTACGTTAGACCACACCGGCATACAAGTATGTTAGCTCATACAACATCAACAATGCATGCATAATCAAACAAGGGATTATTTTCATGCTTTAATCTTGATTAAGCCGGCACACAAACACACAAATCAGAGTAATCGGTTAGCATACGGGGCATGAGAAAATCATACCTTTCACCGGGGTTTTTACTTTTACCGTGTCATCTCACCAAGCTCGGGTCACGCACGGTTCTCTGATAATGTTTCAACATTATATTAATACTAATATCATACGGAACATAATAAAATGTTACTCCCGTTTTGACCACCGTTCGAGAGAGTAGGACGGGGACAGTTATGAAGCGTGGGTAGTTAGATCGTAATTACTTATGCATTTAAATGAGGTGTAAGTCCGAGTATGTTATCGGCATCATCCGTATATTGTAGACTCGGTAAGTAAAGAAGTGAAATGAGTATTGTATGTGATGAAGTACTCGGTTGATCCAGTCCATCAGACCGTTACTGTATGTGAGAAAGGCCTGGTTAGCCACATGGGTGGCTAACGGCGTTGTTTCACCCCTCTTGTAATTAGAGTTCCGCTGCGTGAGTAGAGTAATTAGTAACAGTTTAAGAGGTAATGACGAGATTAACGGTTGGGGTGTTACATGGGTTGAGTTAGTTAGCGTGTGAGGTACGCTAGATAGGAACTTCTAGTGTGATCTGGATACCTACATAACCAATCCTGCCCTCTGCAAACCCCGTTGTAAAGTTGGGGAAAGGAAAAGACGCCAGAAAGATGGAAAGATCTCTCATACTTGGGAAAGACCCGATCGGGCAGTTGTAAAATAATTTGTAACAGAAAGAACCAGTCATACGGTAGATTCCAAAGCAGGAATCTTGATGACGGTTCCCGTTTAAACGGTAACAACCGCACTTGTTAGTAGAAGATTGAAAAATTCTAGCTAAAGGATAGTGAAATTTGCGGCACCATGGGGCGACGTGCTACGCAGTCGCGGAGAACCATGCACAGCCAACAAGAAG
Source organism: Limonium bicolor (assembly GCA_023374045.1). Lineage (NCBI taxonomy): Eukaryota > Viridiplantae > Streptophyta > Magnoliopsida > Caryophyllales > Plumbaginaceae > Limonium > Limonium bicolor. The sequence continues at coordinate 322,737,285 of CM041776.1, read as the reverse complement.
GGAAGTGTAACTACGCAATGAAGCGAAAAGGTGGGGGACAAAACCTGAGACAAGAGTCTGCGGACTGCAATGCATGACAATATCGTCAACGGGATACTAACCGGCTACGGAAATAGCCAAGGTTGGATAACTCCAAACCTACAATGCCAAAAGGGCAGTAATACCCGAACAACACAGTTCAGACAATTATGAAAAATATTCAGGAAACATACTCTAACAGGACTACGACGTAGCTCCTAAGGATTAGTCAAACCTCAATAACACCGTAAAGGCGAGGGGAACGAGCAACGAAGCAGGGTACACGGAGTACCTCAAGGATCGGGAAAAGCACCCGAATTAACAACAACCTTATCAAGAGCACTGAGAAATACTCAGGAGATCGATCACTAAGATCAAAATGGATGGAAGATCCATAAAACCACCAAGTACGGATGAAAACAGTCTCGTAATCGGTACAGGTTAACCTGAAAATCAACGTACCCGCGCACTTGCCAAGGCAAGTGCAGCAAGAACAAGGCAAATTGGGAGACTTTTGACAAAACAAGTACTTATTAAAGTACCGTCATGACAATGGAAGCAAAGGAAGGCTTACAAAACCTAAGAACTTGAACAATAAAGCCTTGAAAAGGCCTAACGGCCTGACATCTTGTTAACAAACATACCGGTCAGCGAGAAGCTAGACTAGGTCAATACTTTAGACATGGCAACACCATGAAATTTTTCTTTCATCCCAAGATTTTTTTCAGTCACAACCCTTTTCTTTCAAAACCACAAACTTTTCTTTAAAACCTCAGATTTTTAAAAAAGCCAAACCAGAAGAATTACGGTGAGTTATCATAGAATGATACAAGAGGAGTTGACAATAGAATACTTCACCTAGGCGTGTGATGAGCACTACGAGTGTACCCAAATACGGGATGTGGTACGACCGCACTCCGAAGGAGCTTGCGGGCCTGACAGACCATTGTGAGTTAGTCAGGTAAGTGGTAACGTACCAATAAGGTACCCCACGTATGTATACAGGTAGTGTACAAACAACGGGAAGTAGTCAGCTCGTTCTACGGACCAAAGTAAATTCAAACCGAAACACATTGGACACCTCAAACGAACGAGGAACACAGACAAGCTTACCAGCTACAAGAGTCAAGAACTCACTTTAGGAGAATGAATAGGAGTTAGGAAGTGCGAAGAGCACTAACAAATGACCAAATACATTGGATATGTCTCAAGGATATTGAAGTAGAACACGTTAGTTGGAAGGGGAACCCAGTCTAAACACAGTAAGGCAATGCCGAACATGAACACCACCAATGTTCAAGGAACAAGGTGAAATACCCAGAGTGATCATCTAAGGTACCGGAGGATACCATTCACCCCGGAGAGAATACCAAACGGTTAAAACCATAGAGAAGTATCAATGGTCTACCATAAGAACGAGGAGACATTGTAACCCTCAACGGGATAACTCAGATCTAGAACCGCAAGGTAGGATAATAAATTAAACATTCTCATAAATGTTAGACAAAGGTAATGGCATAACCGAGCAACACCCAGGAGCAATCCTTGAAGGGTGTCGGAAGCGTGAGAAGAGCACAAGAGCTAGAATGAATGCTCGGTTAGAACACCGAAGGGATCCCACCTACCAGGGGATACCTTAAATAAATAAATGGTACCGATCAATACCAAGATACTTAAAGGGCATCCAACAGACGGAAGTGTGATGCACTTTTTTATGTTTCTTGTTGCAATAAGTCAGAAATTTACCTATTTCTAAAGGGTCTTTTGATACCTAATCTTTTACCATTGACTGCTAAATTCCTGTCTTATGAGCATTTTTTATGTTTCTTGTTGCAATTGTCTTCTTTTATGGCTTTGTTGTGTGTTTTTTTCAGGTTTTTAATCTCAAGGAAACACATTCCTATCATTGTTGGAACACATGGAAAATCAAACAAGCTAAATGGAGTTAAGAAATTCACTCTCGACTTAAATTCAAGCTTGGTCCGGGACTTGATGCTGAAGCTAAGTCCGGACCTCAACGTGACTCAAATCTCGAATTGAATTTATGTATGGTCCGGTACTTGATGCAAGAGTGAAGACCCGGACTACAATGTGACTCGTGTCTCGAAATAAATTCGTTTACGGTCCGGGACTTGATGCAGGAGTGAAGACCCGGACCACAAAGCAGAGAAATTCTCGAATCAAATTTAGGTATTGTCCGGGACTTTATACAAGGCCTAAGTCCCGGACCACATAAGACGCCAACTCTCGACCCATTTCAATGCTATGGTCCGGGACTTCACACAGTACTTAAGTCCCAGACCATACTGCTGAAAGCGACAGCCTGTAGCGCGCGAACGTGAAGAGAAGAGATTTATTCTCTTCATAATTAAACTGCCGCCCATGCATACCGATTTCCTTTCCAGCTTTGTCTTCCACACTCGTTTTTGTCCCTTCCACTGCTACTTCCATCCTCATCTCACTAATCCAATTATCTCCCTAAATCCAAAAAACACCCACGTTAACCACCCATCATTCCACTTACAAATTCCAGCATCACTGTCCACCACAAGCTGCTCCTGCTACGTACTCATCAAATGAGTTTATAAATAGAACTCAATCTCACTCATTTAGCTACACAATTCTGGAGAGCATTCCACACTCACTCCATCCATTTCCATTCATATATCACGTTCCATTCATATCATCCATCTCATTAAACACCACACACATCCACAGAAATCTGTGTACACAAGCAGCTGGAGAATCCACCATCTTCTGGAGATTGAGCAGAAGAAAATACTAGTTGTGCACAGAGACTCCATCAAAGAGCCTTAAAACAGAGTTTCTTCTTCTTTTCTTCTTAATGTTGTTTATATATTTTTACAGTATTTTCATTTCCATGGCTGAGTAGTTTTTATAAATTTCGGTTGCTATGTAATCCAAATTCAAGGTTCCATTATTTTGTGATTTACCATTTAATAGATTAAAGTGTTGTTCCTTATTTATTTTTATAAATCTTGTGATTTGGCCAATTACTGGATTTTATCAGTTTATCTGCTTATAAGTGAGAACTGCGGTAGATAATAGACAACAGGAACAGCACGGTTAATTTAGAGACGTAATTCCTCTAGGATATTAACCGATCATTAAACTGGATTATTCTAAAGCTGTTATCAATTAGTAAATTTGTAACGAGAGTTAAGATTTATTAGCTGTTAATTAGATTCCACCAAGCGGGAGACCGAACGTGGAATATTTCAGATCTAGGATTTTAATCTAAATTTTGGTAAACACATCGAGAAAGGAACCGAAGAATTAGGAGGATTAGTAAACCGGAATTTTCCCTTCTCATTAATTCAGAAATATCATTATTTTGCTCATTATTGCTCTTGCATTTATTACCCTTGTTCTCATTTACTTTTTTTCTTTACCTAGTAATTCAAACACAACAAAGCCCCCCTGTTACTTGAGTTATTTTATTAGTTTGTTCTTAAATATTAATTAAACTAAAATGCTGCCTCTTTGGATTCGATAACCTGGAGGGACACTTCTAGGAAAACTTGCTATAATCGACCGGTATACTTGCTGTTAGGTTTTTAGCCAACAAGTTAATGGCGCCGTTGCCGGGGAGGCACGGTTGCTTAGTTTAATTTTTATTTATTTTTTTTAAATTTTGTTTTGTTTCTGTTCTTTTTAGTTTATCCTTATGTTATTTCATTTTGTTCATTTTGTTAGCTTTGTGCAAATTTTTCTTATCCATTTGAGTTACTGCTACACTACTGTCAGTTATCTGATTTGTGTTTTATGGTTAAAACTCGTTCTGTAGGAAACCCTGAATTCGAAATTGAACCAGAAATAGAAAGAGTAACATGAAGAATTCGAAAAAGATTAGAGCTCGATCCTCCATTTGAGCAGGAGGTGCCTCCAAAAGATTCACCAGCAGAAGGAATTGTTGAGGAAGAGATTCTAAACAACCCCCAGAAACTAATATGGAGAATACCAATTCGGAGAGGCACATGAGAGATTATACTCGCCAAGCATCGAAGGGTTTATCTCACTCATAGTAACTCCTGCGTTACCAGCAGGAGTGCAGTGGCAGTTCAAAATGCACTATGTTACTATGGTCATGAATGCACCTCAATTCAGCGGATCAGTCACCGAAGATCCCAATGTCATCTCACCACTTTCCTGAGATTGGTAGGAGCTTGTTCTACACCAGCTTCACAAGAGGCTGCCAGATTGACTCTCTTCCCATCTCCTCGAGAGGACAGAGCTGCAGAATGGCTAAACTCATTGACACCTAACAGTATCACTACCTGGATGAGTTAGCAAATGCATTTTTGGCAAAATATTTCCCTCCTTCTCGGATGCTGATTATGAGAGGAGATATTACCAACTTTAAGCAGTTCACTGGTGAGACATTATCTGAGGCTTGGAGCGTTTCAAAGGGATTGTGCGCAGAGTACCACACCATGGCCTGGGAGAGGAGGTAATTTTTACAGTCCTTTTACAAAGATTTGGATCATTCAAGTCGTTTGTTGGTAGACACTTGTGCAGGAGGAAGCCTCATGGAGCTACCAATAGCTAGAATCAAGGAATTATTAGAGACCATTGCCAATACATCCAATCAATGGGGAGGTGCGAGAACCGGAGAAGCTGCACCAAAGAAACTGCTGGAGTTTATGAAGTAGATTCGAATACTTTTCTGGCTGCCAAGATGGAAGCGATGTCAAAGCAGTTTGAGCGTATGTGTGCAGTGATGAACCCGCAGTCAAATGCAGCAACATCTCCTGAAGTTTTTCCATCTTGTGAATATTGTGGTAGAAGCTCAAACTTGTGTCAGTGTACAGCTCCACCAAGTGAAGAGGTGAATTACCTGGGAAACAGACAAGGAAACTTCTATAACAACCAAAGCAATCAGGGATATCAGCAACAAAGATTTCAGAACAACAACTACAATCAGAAGGCACCACAACAATATAATCAGTCCTATCAGAGACCCCCTCAGAACCAACAGATGCAAAGTCAAGGAGCTAGTAGTTCCTCAAACTTGGAAGCCATGATCTGCGAATTCATTACATCAACAAAAGCCAGATTCAATGAGCAAGATGAAATCAACAACCAAAAGGCATTCATGCAAGAACAAAAAGCCTACAATAAACGAATGGAAACTCAATTGGCTCAAATTAGTAAAAAGCTTTCAGAGAGACCTGCAGGGTCTTTGCCTAGTCAACCAGAGATGAATCCAAGAGAATATGCTAAAGCAATAAACTTGAGAAGTGGTAGACAGCTTGATCATCCGATCCCTGAAACTGTGGATACTCCCAATCAACCCGATAAAGAAAATATGCAGGTCAAGAAGTTGAGATTGTTGAGCAACCAATTCTGGAAAATGCGCCGGCTGGTGAACCTAAAAGTCAGAGCATGAGACATCAAATAAATCTGCCCACAGCCCCAAACCATCACAGAGAGCAGCTGTTGAGTTGCCTATTCCATTCCCGAACAGACTAAAGAAGGAAGTCATTATGCTTCTCGATGCAGGTATTATTTATGCAATTTCTGATAGTGAATGGGTAAGCCCTACACAAGTAGTGCCCAAGAAAGGGGGATTTACTGTAATTCCCAATGATAAAGGAGAGCTAGTTCCTCAGAGAACTATTACAGGGCATAGAGTGTGCATTGACTATCGAAAGTTGAATGCTGCAACCAGAAAAGATCATTTCCCTCTTCCTTTCATTGACCAGATGTTGGAGAGACTTGCAGGACATAAATATTACTGTTTTCTGGATGGTTACTCTGGGTATTTTCAGATACCTATTGCTGAAGAGGACCAAGAGAAAACAACTTTCACATGCCATATGGCACGTATGCCTACCGGCGCATGCCCTTCGGTTTATGTAACGCTCTAGCTACCTTCTAGCGTTGCATGACAGCCATATTTTCTGACTACATTGAAAAATGCATCGAGGTATTCATGGATGATTTTTCAGTTTTTGGACTAACTTTTGACTCTTGTTTGGAAAATTTGGATCATATCTTAGCCAGGTGCAGGGAAACCAATTTAGTCCTGAATTGGGAAAAGTGCCATTTCATGGTGCAAGAGGGCATTGTGCTGGGACACAAGATCTCTAGCAGAGGTATTGAGGTGGACAGGGCTAAGGTTGAAGTGATCGATAAGTTACCACCACCAGCTACAGTAAAGATGTGAGGAGTTTCCTAGGACATACGGGCTTCTACAGACGGTTCATTAAAGATTTTTCGAAGATATCTAAGCCGTTGTGTGACTTATGGCCAAGGATATAAAATTCACTTCACTAAAGAATGTCTTGAGGCATTTACCATCATTAAGGAAAAGCTAATATCTGCACCGGTTGTTGTTGCGCCTGATAGGTCTCTACCGTTCGAGATCATGTGTGACGCTAGCGATTTTGCTATGGGAGCAGTTCTGGGGCAAAGACATGACAAAATGCTGAGGTAGTCTACTATGCAAGCAAGACACTTAATGATGCACAAAAAAATTATGCAACAACAGAAAAGGAGTTGTTAGCCATCGTCTTTGCCTGCGACAAATTCAGATCGTACATCATTGGGAGTAAAGTCATAGTCCATACAAATCACTCCGCCCTACGACATTTTCAAGAAGGCAGAGGCAAAACCGAGGCTGATTCGATGGATCCTACTCCTTCAGGAGTTTGATATAGAGATAAAAGATAAGCCCGGAGTATAGAATGGAGTGGCTGATCACTTATCTTGGATTAAATATGCTGATGACGGTATACCAATCAACGAGTTCTTCCCCGATGAGTATGCTTTCAAAGTTGGCCACGGGAGATCCTTGGTATGCAGATATTGCAAACTATCTTGCAAAACAGATAGTACCCCTAGCATTAACATATCAGCAGAGGAAGAAGTCCTTTCTCCACTGTTAAGCACTACCATTGGGACGATCCATTTCTTTTCAAGGTTTGTGCGGACGGGATGGTTCGAAGATGTGTTCCTGATACTGAAATAAGAGATATCCTTGTTCATTGTCACTCAAGAGAAGTAGGAGGTCATTTTGGTCATGCTAGGACAGCCGCAAAAGTTTTGGAAGCAGGTTTCTTTTGGAAGACCTTGAACAAAGATTGCTATCAGTTTGTATCTACATGTGACCAGTGCCAAAGGCAGGGGAACCTATCTAGACGCCATGAGATGCCCTTGAATTCTATATTGGAAGTTGAACCATTGACCTTTGGGGCATTGATTTCATGGGGTCGTTTCCATCATCTCAAGGTAACCTCTACATCTTGGTAGGAGTAGGAGTATACTACGTTCAAAATGGGCTGAAGCAATAGCAGCCCCAACTAATGATGCAAAAAAGTAGTGCTGAAAGTTTTGAAGCGGAATATATTCACTCGTTTTGGTGTTCCGCGAGCAATCATCATTAGTGATGGAGGTACCCATTTCTACAAAAACAGTTTGAAGCTCTCCTACAGAAGTATGGCATACGGCACAAGGTTTCCCTACCATATCATCCACAGACAAACGGCAAGCCGAGATTACAAATAGAGAAATCAAGTGGATCCTTCAGAAATCTGTCACATCTTCTAGACGCGATTGGTCACTCAAGGTAGATGACGCTTTGTGGGCATATCACACTGCCTTCAAAACACCCTTAGGTATGTCTCCATACAAATTGGTATATGGCAAGGCATGTCACTTGCCTGTAGAATTGGAGCATAAGTATTTTTGGGCCATCAAAGCATTAAATTTTGATTTACAAAAGGCTGGTGAGAAGAGCAAGATGCAGTTGTGCAATTTGAGGAAATTAGAGAGGACCTCCTATGAAAATGCCAAGATCTATAAGGAAAAGACAAAAAGGTGGCATGACAAGCTTTTGGTCAAGCGTGAGTTTCACGTTGGAGATAAGGTGCTTCTATTCAACTCCCGCCTGAAATTATTCCCGGGAAAGTTGAAATCTCGCTGGTCTGGACTGTTCACAGTAACGAGTGTCTCGCCCTATGGAGCCATAGGTTTAATCATACAGAAGGGGAGACATTCAAAGTCAACGGGTCTCAATTGAAACACTATCTAAGTGGTGACATCGCCGAAGTCCATTCGGTGATCACGGTGCATGATCCTCCATACTAATCTTACAGTTACACGGTCTAGCCAAAGACCGAAAAGATGGGCAGCTCATTGGGAGGCAACCCAAATCTCCTTTCTTTTATCTTCTTGTTTTTCGTTTTAATTCACGTTTTTACTTGTTCTAATTCTTTTGCCAGCAATTTTTCTTTGGTTGGTTTTGTTCAAATGTAGGTTGGTGAAGGAAGAAAAACAGAGTGCTGGGAAGTAAACTTATGGCTAGATTCAAGGGGGTGGTCCGGGACCTATTACACACCTTAAGTCCCGGACCGCATTCGAAGAAAATCGAAAAATGGGTACGAGTGGTCCGGGACCTACACACACCCTAAGTCCCGGACCGTTATCACTGAAAACTCTCGACCAATTTAAACACCTTGGTCCGGGACTTTAACCACACCCTAGGTCCCGGACCATCTATCGCTGTTAAAAAAATAAAATAAAACCAGCAACTCCTCATCTAAAACCTCTGTTCCCCCAATTCTCAACCCTAACTCCCTCTCTCGCTCTCGAATTCGCCAATCACCGCAACCCCACCACTGCTCCATCTACACAACCCGACTTCAACCCTAACTTCCCCACCACCATTTCGCCTGCTCCATCTACGCAACCCAACCCGCGCCCCATCCATCTGTTAACCCACACCTGCAATCGCCCAACCCCAACCCAAACACCAACCCCGTACACCCACGCCTGCTACCAACCACACATCACTGACCACACAACCACCACCAACCACCTGCTCCCTCTCGCGCCTCTGTTATCCCAAACCCGACGCGACCACAATATCACCGCCCCAATCTCCCACCCTCCTCTGTCGCATTCACATCCCTCTGTCGCCCCACTTCACTGCACCAATACCCACCACAATCCACCCCTCTTAGCCTACCAAACAACCCAATTTCTTTCTCTATCCCCATTATCACCGTATTCACTAAAATACCCTTTCTCACCAATCCTTAAATCCAAAATCCAAATGGCACCCAAACGAGCTTGCAAAACCACCACTGCCGGCACATCGTCATCTTCAGACGCCCACCCACTTCGGATACGCGAGACTGATCGTTCCGAATTCATCACTGACGCTGCTTGGGATTGGTTCCAAGCTAAGGAGCGCAAGATAATTCCTGAGAGGTCAGTATGTCCCACTTTGATATCTGAATTCGATCTGGAGAGAATCTTTAGCAATAGGGGTTGGGTATGTCTGCTGAACCGCGGTGGTACATATTACCCGCGACTGGTTAAATTGTTCTATGCTAATGCTACGGTGCGTGATGATGGTAAGGAAATTAAGTCAGGGATAAGGGGAAGGATATTCTAATCGATTACACCTGTATTCGACATGCTCTACATATCCCGATTCGGACTAGGTTTCCGACTCCGGCAGAACGGGAGAATCAAGAACTCCGTGAGCGACGGGCTAAGGAGCATTATCTTAATTTGATCGCGAATGATCCTACTGTTTAGAACCGCTAGAGGCGCAACCACCGGGATAAGCAGGTGGTTAACGGTGTGATAAACTGCCCACACCGCTTGAGCGTCTGATCCTGGGGATTTTAATGTATAATGTCCGACCCGGGAGTGTGCGGACCTGAAATCAATTGACTGCTATGTTTTGCGCTATCTCCTGGATGACGAGCTTGCCCGGGTGGCGTTCCCCATTGCCTTGCATGGAATAATTTTTCACTCAATGCTTCGGGTGATTGACGTAGACAATAGCTACTCTCTTCCCTTCCCGCACCTCCTGCAGTCCTTCTTCATCGGTGCTGGGGTCGACTTCTCGGATGAGCAGCCCAGTACCCCCGGTCTCCCATCGACATGATGATGATGCGCTTTTATCAGTGGGAGAAGATAGATGATCAGTGGGTGAAGCGCCGACGCGCACAGCCGGGTGCACGAGCCCCCAGACCTGATGACGCCGCTAAGATTGAGGCCTCTACTGTTGCCGCTGGTGGTGACATCCCATACGTACCGATGACCACTACTCCTACACCGGGATATGACGAGATGTTTCGTCAGTTACTGATTGGCAGGGGATGATCACTGCACGGGTCGATGGTCTTGCTGCTCACATGACTCAGATGGACATTCGACAGTGGGAGTATGAGGCCGGGCAGGACGCACGGTACGCGGAGTATACAGCTGGGCAGGACGCATGGTACGCGGAGTATAAGCTGGGCAGGACACACGGTACGCAGAGTATACAGCTGGACAAGACGCCCGGTTTACGGAGTATGCGGCTCGCTATGAGGCACGCTTTACTGATTATGACGCCCGCTTCGCTCAACTGGAGTCCTGGCGTCTGCCTCAGGATCACCCACCACCTCAGTAGATCTTATGCTGGTTTTATGATCTTCTCGTTTTCAGACTCTTTATCTTGTTATTACTGTTGCGGATCTCTTTTATTTCCTAACTCTGGCTGTTTTAATGACTTTTAGCTTGTTAGGTTGCATTTTCTGGTACTTTTCATTTTCTGTTGGATTGTTATGGTTACTTTGGTACCTCTGCTACTACCACTGCTTGGTTATGTTACTTGCCTTTATTGCAACATATTGTCTGCTGCTGCTTCTTTCACACAGGATTGCCATTTGTGTGCGATATCGACAGAATACAAAGGAGACTCTGCCGAATTTTTTTCAGCCCTCCTTAACTCGCCCGTTCCTTTTCATGAGTGTGCGGACGTCATCTTCACCAATTTTAAAGGGGAGTTCTATTCTTTCTTTTGCACTATGATCATATTCACGCCGCAATGAGGGCATTGCTATTTTTTAAGTGTGGGGAAGTTGGTAGTAAGGGGAGCGTGTGCGTTTATTGCTTATTTTCTATGGTTCCTACTAATTCTCACTTCATTAACCTTTGATGACCCTCCACAAAATTTTAATTCGACATACTTGGTTTCAATTGTGGTCAGATGCATCAGTCGGGAATAACGTACAAGTAGCGAATATTTCTGAGATTTAATCTGAAACTTCAGTCATAAGAACTTTGGTTATACTGCTTGTATTATCAGTTTTGGTTAAAAATTTTATCTATTTCCTTAAATAAAAGGTGAGACCATTTTGTGACTATTTTGTTTGAACTAACTTGGGGCTTTGGAAAGTTTGGTGGAATGAATGGAGGAAAGGACAAAGGCAAGGTACTCCTCTAATCTATTTGAACCGGAACAGACTCTCCCATTCGGTAATTAAGCCCAGGAGTGCCTCATCACTTATCTACCTAAGATCATCTAATCTGGGATAGAAGGCCCAACACCGCTACAAGGATGGGGGAGAGAAAAAGTCTGGGGGATGAAATGAATAATGCTTGCATAGAAAAATTGGAAGGAAAGTTCTTTCATGCTAAACAGTTTATTGCAAATTCTTCCTTGATTATCAGTATGTGGCAATGAAAGGTAATGTGGAATACGACATTACTTCGTACCCCTTGTCGTCCAATGAATTATGGAAAGCAAACGGAAAGTAAAGCCCTGAGTAAATTTTGGACTAAATAGTTATGATGATTGTCTTATGCATTTGTCAAACCCCCCTAGCTTCACTGTTTAAGAAAAACTTGCAGTACTAATCGTTGTTTCTTATGACTATTTTTCGGCATTAGATTTCCTTGTACACTTTCCTAATCTGATAAATCCCCGCTTTTGAACTCTGGTACATTTTGATTGCAGTAATTGCTTGAGGACAAGCAAGGTTTAAGTGTGGAGGAAGTTGATAAGTCAGGAATTTACCTATTTCTAAAGGGCTTTTGATACCTAATCTTTTACCATTGACTGCTAAATTCCGTGTCTATGAGCATTTTTTATGTTTCTTGTTGCATTGTCTTCTTTTATGGCTTTTGTGTGCTTTTTCAGGTTTTTAATCTCAAGGAAACAATTCCTATCATTGTTGGAAAACACATGGCAAATCAAAACAAGCTAAATGGAGTTAAGAAATTCACTCTCGACTTAAATTCAAGCTTGGTCGGGACTTGATGCTGGAGCTAAGTCCCGGACCTCTCAACGTGACTCAAATCTCGAATTGAATTTATGTATGGTCCGGTACGATGCAAGAGTGAAGACCCGGACCAACAATGTGACTCGTGTCTCGAAATAAATTCGTTTACGGTCCGGGGACTGTGATGCAGGAGTGAAGACCCGGACCACAAAGCAGAGCAATTCTCGAATCAAATTCAGGCATGGTCCGGGACTTTATACAAGGCCTAAGTCCCGGACCACATAAGACGCCAACTCTCGACCCATTTCAATGCTATGGTCCGGGACTTCCACACAGGACTTAAGTCCCCAGACCATACTGCTGAAAGCGACAGTCTGTAGCGCACGAACGTGAAGAGAAGAGATTTATTCTCTTCAATTTAAACTGCCGCCCATGCACTACCGATTTCCTTTCCAGCTTTGTCTTCCACACTCGTTTTTGTCCTTCCACTGCTACTTTCCATCTCATCTCCACTAATCCAATATCTCCTCTAAATCCAGCAAAAAACACCCACGTTAACCACCATTCATTCCACTTACAAATTCCAGCATCACGTCCACCACGAGTGCTCCTGCTACGTACTCATAAATGAGTTCTATAAATAGAACTCAATCTCACTCATTTTAGCTACACAATTCTGGAGAGCATTCCACACTCACTCCATCCATTTCCTTTTCATATATCATGTTCCATTCATATCATTCATCAATTAACACCACAAACATCCACAGAAATCTGGTGTACACAAGCAGCTGGAGAATCCACCATTTTCTGGAGATTGAGCAGAAGAAAATACTGGGTGCACAGAGACGCCATCAAAGAGCCTTAAAACAGAGTTTCTATTCTTTTTTCTTGAATGTTGTTTATATATTTTTACAGTATTTTCATTTCCATGGCTGAGTAGTTTTTATAAATTTCGGTTTGCTATGTAATCCAAATTCAAGGTTCCATTATTTTTGTGATTTACCATTTAACAGATTAAAGTGTTGTCCTTATTTATTTTTATAAATCTTGTGATTTGGCCAATTACTGGATTTTATCAGTTTATCTGCTTATAAGTGAGAACTGCGGTAGATAATAGACAACAGGAACAGCACCGGTTAATTTAGAGACGGTAATTCCTCTAGGATATTAACTGATCATTAAACTGGATTATTCTTAAAGCTGTTAGCAATTAGTAAATTTGTAACGAGAGTTAAGATTTATTAGCTGTTAATTAGATTCCACCGAGCGGGAGACCGAACGTGGAATATTTCAGATCTAGGATTTTAATCTTAATTTTGGTAAACACATCGAGAAAGGAACCGAAGAATTAGGAGGATTAGTAAACCGGAATTTTCCCTTCTCATTAATTTAGAAATATCATTATTTTGCTCATTATTGATCTTGCATTTATTACCCTTGTTCTCTTTTACATTTTGTTTCTTTACCTAGTAATTCAAACAAACAAAACCCCCCTGTTACTTGAGTTATTTTATTAGTTTGTTCTTAAATATTAATTAAACTAAAACGCTGCCTCCCTTGGATTCGATAACCTGGAGGGACACTTCTATGAAAACTTGCTATAATCAACCGGTATACTTGCCGTTAGGTTTTTAGCCAACAGACAACCAATGCTTGTAAACAGCCTAAGATGAGCAGAGCTCTAGGCAACACGGCTAGTATGCCTGAACCCACTGCAATACATAATCCAACGGTTGCATAACCCATGGTGAACTGTATGGAGAGTTGCCAAAAACAGCACCAGCAAAATAGTTTAATAACTATCGAGCAAAATACCCCTCGTTAAGGTGGTACCGCAAGAGCGGTGAACATACAGATCCCAAAGAAGAGGATACCGTCAATAAAGGTGTGAAAATATATCCCTTTCAGAACTACTAATGTAGTGAATCTTGAGCATTCAAGTATTTCCAAGCAATGTGGAAATAAGCTATTATAGCAATTGTTGGAACCGAAGAGTAATCAATTAAGAAGAAATACCGTATGTGGAAGGTGAAGTGGAAAATCAATAACGCTCAAGGAGCTTAAAGATATGAAGAATATCATATTCTATAATCAGCCAAGTAAACGGCAAACCATTGTATAAATGGTAGAGATACATGAGCGGAAGCTAATGATATAGCGGATGCCATAGAAACCAAATCGTAAATAAATACGAACAGGGTGCGCAGTAAGCGACCAATATATGTGAATAAATCACACAATAATATGGAGTTGATGAATAAAATGGTAGACAGTAAGCAACACACAAGGAAGCAATGTTCATTCCTATTGCAATCGCACAAAAGATTACTGCCAAGGGTTTACGCCTCTGCACTCTGTAGGACTGAGTGTTTTGGTATTGCCCTTATGCAGTAATGATCTGGTGGGATAGCTAGGAATTTGGGGAAAATGTCAATGATGGTAAAAGTATAATGAAACTTATGAAAGTCACAAGGACCGACGCATAGAAAATGCAAGGCCGTACAAGTAAAGAACACTCTTACAAACCAGATAAGTAGGCATAATTCATAAGCCACTGACAACAGAGGAAGCACTACAACTAAGTAGTGGCTTAACCTCAACCGACAATAAGTTGGAGGAATCAAGTGAATAACCATGAAAGTACACAACAGTATGTATATAGATTCCTAAAGAGCTGGATAGAAAATCCGAAGCTCATTGAATTCGTGTACAGTAAGAAATACCACGCATAATTGATAAACCTTATTCCCAAGATAAAAAGGGATAAAAGGGTACGTATAGCACATTAAGGATAACGAGAAGGGCGAATAAACCCTAAGTTATCAGGGTCGCGCAGCAGAAGCTAGTGGGCCCAGAATTCTAAGGTTTAATATACCTAGTGAATGAACGGCTGATTATCAAAGCCTTGAAGCCTCTAAGGCTAGAACCGAGCCCGGTTAAGAGTTAAATAAACCCCGATGAGAATTCTTGGTGCAGGGGCTAACCAACAATATGGTTAACACCCTTTGACCAGAATACATTGTGTAATAGACCGTATGGAAGTTGAACCACTCCGTGACGGCTAAACGCCTTAGACCTATGTCCAATGTTGACACATGGTAGACTACGTGGGCGTAATCCCTTTTTAAGGGGGGTAGGGCGAAAAGCGCGAAATGTACGTTTTACGTGAAAGCGTGTAAACTACAATGCGCATAGCGTAAAAGAATTTGTCTTGATGATTGGTACTTATGTTACATAAACATATGTATACCATTCATAGTGTAATTATGGTTGATTGTGAGACTTGAAGTGGAAAGGAGTATTGATTGGGAGATTTGAAGTAGAAAGGAGTAGAGAAACTCTAGGGGAATGAGAACCCCGATTGGTAATAGCATGGGAAATGAGAATGTTTGGGAGACTTGATGAGTATAAATCGGTATGAAACCGATGTTGAACCTAGTGGGAAGTGAGTCCCCTAGGTAATTTGAGTTGATTGTATTTGTGAACAATTTGAGGATAGAAATTGATTTGACTTGTGAATAATTTGAGGATAGAAAAATTAATTGGAGAACTAACCTTTGAATTTCTTAGGTATAGTAGTTGAAGAAATTGGGTACTAATTGATGAGATGATTAGTAAATGAGTAAATGGATTCTAGAATTGGTAAATGTATTGATGGGTGATCATGACTAGAAAGATTAAGAAGATTGAAAATGAAATTAATATTTGACTATTTGATTGGGTGAACTGAGGTGGGAGGTGGAACTTGATTTGCAGCGATCAAGGGAAACCGAACACCAAAGTGGGGTGGATGGATAGTTCAACACCAATGCTGATCACATTGGGTTGAATGACTCTTGAAGCTCCTTATAAGTGGCCACAAGTAATCACACTAGTAATATGTGAAACTAACATAAGTTGGAACTTGGAGATGTATGAAGTTTTCAAAATGAATTTCCAAACTGATTTTGACACAAATGGTTTCTTCAAACTTGAGAATGAGGATCGGTTTTGAAACAGCTCCCACGGGCGCTAGTGGAGCTTTCATGGCTAGGCACCGGTATCGGGTTGAAACCATGGAGGTGAAGCTAGTTGTGAGTCGGTAGAAGTGATGAATAGTTTTGAAACCATTACAATGGACGAGCAACGGTACTAAGTGACCGGTAGGATGTTTGTAGTGGTGTTTTGTATTTGTCCAAGGGCCGCCGGATATGTGTAGTCCGGTCAGGGAAGAGTACCCACTTTGGAGCCTGAGGATTCTCTAGAGGTGCAAATGAATTTGATCAGAACCAAAGGACCGTAGAGCCAGAAAGCGTAAGTGCTCAATGTCATGACGGCCGTGAACCAGAGAGCGTAAGTGTTCAAACGTGACTGGTACCTGAGGGATCACTCGATATGGGGGAGGACTTAGTGCCTAATTGTCTGCGGATGGACCCCCATTGAGAGATTGGACAATGATATTTTTGGTTGCTATGCATGCTTGACATGTTGTTTGGATGTGTGGTATGTATTGAGTTAGAATTTTGGAGTCTGACAGGTTATAGAGAGATTATAACCTTAGCATTGAGTACCTTGGTGACTAACAATTTTAGACTCACTAACTTTGGGGGCAAAGTTCTTTAAGGGGGTAGGTTGAAATACCCTGAACTTAATTAGGGTGATTAAATTACTCTAATACAATATTGAGGGCCTATTAGTGCCTAATGAATTTTGGTAAAAAGAATAAATCCAAAAGAAACAAGAAAAACGCTAAATTGAGCGTTAAGTGGCCCTAGGACGAATACAACCTTTAAAAGGGTATTGGATGGATTTTAAAGGCTTAATAAGGCCTAAATAATATATGGGAACAATTCCCGAAGAAAACGGATCCAAATAATGTATTAAAACGCTAATAAAGCTTTAGCGCACGTTTTTCGAGAAAACCCGAAAACGTGACTTTGAGTGGTCAAACGAACCCGTAAAAATTATAGTTCATCAAATAACTATAATTAAACATTAATGGGAGCTTAATAACCATTAAATTAAAGAAACGAGAGAATTCCGGAAAACGGGACCGGTTAGTGAATAGTGCTAAAACCGGGTAAATTAACGAGCGTTTTCGGTAAAAGATGAAAAACGCTCCAGCATGGGTATATAGTGGGGCCGGTTTTTTTAGCTGGTAATTAGCCCACACACACTCACACTTGATTAGCTAATTAATTCAAGAGTTGAAAAGTCAAAAGAGGAAAGTACAAAAAGTAAAAAATACCTCTCTCCTCTCATTTCCCTCTTCTCTCTCTTTCTTTTTCCTTTCCCCACCGTGAGCCCTCTTCTTCCTCCCCTTATGCTGGCGATTTTGAGCTTCCTCAACAGCCTTCAATGGCTTCCTCCCTTTCCTCTCTTATACAAGCTTCATCCAAGCTCCAAATGTAAAATAAATTACATATTTGAACTCCCCTCACCAAGAGCTTTCATTCCCTCTTTTCAAAATCCCAAAATTAGGAACTTCATCTCCATGGTTTTTTCCCATTTGAAGAGAAAATGGGATCAACTTGTAGCTTGGAGTCTTCTCTCTCTCCTAAGGTAAAAATCTCCCAAGAAAAATCTCATTTTTCTCCACCCATTTGTGTTGGCCGATTTTGCCCTCTCTTATACCTTGTTTTATTCTTGTTTTTGAGCTTCATTTCAACTCTCCAATGGTGGTGAACCCTTCTTTTGATTCATGGGTGAAAACCCCTCCTAAAACTCCAAAGGTAAAAACCCTAACCTTGTGCTTTAAGCCCCTCCATTGAATTTGAGTGGTTCTTAGGGTTTAGAATTTTAATTACACTCATTTTGTGTTTCTTGAATGTTGGGATGGAGTTTGGCAACTCCATTCCCACTTGACCGAATTTGGGAAGAGGAAGAGCAAGAGGAGAATTAAAAGAGGAACTTGTGAAATTAAGGTAAGAAATCTACCTTAAACTTTGTTTAATTGTTTTAGAGTTTGGGATGGGGAAATAAATTGATGAACCCAAATTATGGATTGCAATCTATGTTGGAAAATGTGTTTGGTTGAAATGTGATAAAATTGTGAAGTTGGAGTTTGAATTAAGGGCCTTGGAGCCAAGTGTTTTGAGTTTGGGAGCTATATTGTTGTTTGATGAATTTTGAGGAAATTGTATGTTCTGGTAGGACCCTTGTAAGGGTGTGGCTAGATTAGGAATGAAAAGGATGAGAATTGGTGGAATTGGGTATGCTAAGTATATGGGGAGGTTATGACAAAATTTTGGTAGAAAAATGAGTGTTTTTAGATGACTTGGTGAATGGGAGAATCAAGGTGTTTGTAGTGTTGAGTAGAGTGGATTAATAGCCTTGAAATGGTGAATGGAGAATGGTTTAGAGAAGTGTAAAAAGCTATAGCAAAATGACTTGTGAGGAACTTAGAAATTCTAGAAAAGGGTTAGTGTTTATAATATTGGAAATGAGAGTTGGACTTGGGTTTTTAGAATTATATATATCTAGGAATGAATGGGAATGGTCATTAGGTGATTTGGTAAGGTTGGTAAGAGGTAGAAACTAGCAAGAAGAAGCTAGAAATGCACAAGTGTGCAAAATGTGAAAGTGGGAATGAAATTTTGTAGAAAATGAACAAGAATTGGAGTAAGGATTTGACCAAGGATTTGGAGTGGTTTAGAGCATGTTTTGAGGTGTTAAAATGTGTAGGAAACTTGTGGAAAGATTAGGGAAAGATTTAGTGTGGTTTAAGGGTTGATTTGGGGCTGAAAATTTACCTTAATAGCAGTATTTAGCAGGGTCCGGGACTTAGGATAGGAACCAAGTCCCGGACCGCATCAAAAATATGTCCGAGAGTGCACACAGGTATTGGTCCGGGACCTAGGTCCTAGACCAAGTCCGGACCACTAGTAAAAATCAGCCGAGAGTGTATTTCTTGATTGGTCCGGGACCTTGGGTGCGGACCAAGTCCCGGACCACCCCCAAAATGCTCCTGAAATTGTTTTTAAGGGTTTAAATGATAGGGGTTTGAATGGTATTGGTTTTAGATTATGTTTAGGAGTTGTTTGGTGACCTTTAAAGGTCCTAAGAAGTGTAAACAAGTTTGAGAAGTGATTGAGTAAGTTGTGGAACTAAGTACACTAAGTTAAACTGAAATAACGGGATAATGGGGTAAGTACGGGAGTAGCAATTATGTACGTACCGTAACGCCTTAATATTAATAGAACCATTTGACATGTAATCAGTGGTTCAAGAGTAAGACATGAGGAACAAGTGTGAACCGATGAACGTGAGAACACCCGGTAAAGTTAACCCCGGTGAAAGGTATGATTTTCTCATGCCCTGTATCCTAACTTGGTTACCCTGATTTGTGTGCTTGTTTGATTGTGTGATCACTTAACAAGATAAATGCACGAATCGAATTGTTTGCACTTGTTAGTGCTTCTATTGTATTGTTGCTTGTTGGATTGTAATTTAAACTGAAGTTTGTATAATTCATGAAATGGGTGTTTGTGAATGAATTGCTTGAATGTTGATTGTGTATGGTAGTTCGACTCATAGTTGAGTCTTGTTTGATTAGAGATTCGAAGAAAGAGTCAAGTTGTGAATTAACGAAAACGTGGAAACCCACTAAAACTATCAAACAAAGAAACGATAACACAAATTATGAACTCACTAGAACATGAGAGAATTGTACGGGATTAGTAAACTCCCGATAACGGTGAGAGAACCGAATTGACTTAAGCCATAAAACAATTAATGGTGGAAGTATTTAAGTAACCTCTATTTAGAGGGTTGATGAGTGTTCAAACTTGAACCATGTGAGAAATAAAGTATGGTAAGGGATCACCAAACCCCTTAGAAAGATAGTCGAACCCCAATGAGAGGAACCGACTAAAATGAACAATGTCCCGAACACGAGAGTATTCGATAAGTTGGGTAAAACCCTAAACCTTAGAATACTAGACATTGAGAATTCCCTAAGCCAATAGATGTTATCGAGAGAGATACCTCTAGGCTAATCCATGAGATTGTGAAATGACTTCGAGAGGAGTTTTGGGAATTTGAGTAGTCCGGTAGAGAACTGGACATTTGAGAACTTGAGGAGCTAAATGCATAGCTCCTTTTGTATTTGTAAGCCCGGTGGTGGGTCTTGTGTATGACCCTGCCCGGAGGTCATGGGCAAAAACTTAAAAGATGCCCTTGAGTATTGAGAATTTGTATTGTGAACTTGAATTGAGTATTGAGAATCTGAGTATTGAGAATTGATTTGAGAACTTGAGTACTTGAGTATTGATTTGAGTATGTGAGTATTGAGAATTGAGTTGTGACTTGAGAGACTTGAGAATTTGAGTTCGAGTGGAGAATTGAGTTGAGTATTGTAGAACTTTTGAGATTGCGAGTAAGAGTACCCAGAGAGTGGGTAAGACAATGAGCAATGAGTAAGGCATAGTGAGGTAGAAACCCTCAAGCCTAAGTAAAGAACATACTAAACTAACCCCTTGATGTGTGTGTTAGTGTTTGTGTTCTTCATTGAACCTTGATTGTGTTGACATACATATATAATGTATTGTTGTAGGCATGTTGAATGAAATAAAATGAATCGCATGCTCTCAACCAAATAGTCGGCGTACCCTCGCTAGTACGCGGGGTATGCGAATTTCATATGCAGCAATTTTGCTGAGCCCCTAAGGGGCACCGTTTTTATTTACAGGAACATCGAAGCCGAATACCGTTCGAGTGTAGGACAGGTTGCCATGTGAGCATGGGTAGATGTTTAGGAAGTTGTATTTAGTTTGTATTGTGGAATTGTAAGACCGACATGTGGTTAATAAGTTTGGGAATTGTAATAGATACTCGGTATAGAATTGAATGAGGGTTGTAATTGTATTGTTGTTGAATTGGTTAATGAATGGAAAGGTATTTGTATAGTTGGTTTGTAGCACTCGGTAATGACCATCAGACCGATATGGTATTTGATTGTTGTATTGGAGTTTGGATTTGGCTTTGTTAGTCACGTGAGTGACTAACGGCATTGTAATACCCGCCGTCGGTAGTTTGATTTCCGCTGCTTGATGAAGGTAATTGAGACGGGTTAGGAGTTAATGGTTGGATTAGCGGCAGGCGTGTTACAACTCTTGGAAATCAGTTTACCATACAAAAACCAAAGGAAGTTCATAGGAGAAAATGGAAGAATTTTAGCTTAAGAGATAAGTTTGTACAAAAGCTCTCAAATCAAAAGCAGCTTAAAATTTTCCATAGAGACACGCTATCATAACCCGTTGAACCTACGATAATATCAAACACATACAAGTACCACACAAAGATAAACTGCCAGTATAAAACTAAATAAATACTAAGCTACACTAAGGAAAATTTTTGATCTTTTTGTAGCATAAGGTTGGTGGGCTATGTCTTTCACTTTACTCCTCTTTTTATTAATTCCACTAGACAATTCTATAATAAAACATTATCTTTCATCAATCACCTTGCTTCCACAACCATTAGTCATAACATTAAGGAGATCCTCCAGAAGGAACATACAAGTTCATATGCCAAAAGCACTTCCAAGAGTTCATAATCATACATCAAGATTCATGTTTAAAATTTCAAACACTTATAGATCAAGTGGCACATAGCTCGAATTGATCAGGTCCAACCCCATCATTAAGACCTCAAAGGTCAAGTGGAACACAACCCGGAATTATTGGGTCAGACCCCATCAACCAGCCCCTAGAGGTCAATGTCACACTGCCCAAAATTAAAGTGTCTGACCCAAATGCAATCATTCATTTATCAAACATAGTATCATTCTAATCATTCTAAAGGATCATTTATAATTATTCATCAAGGATTAATCATCCAATAACATAAGATCCTTCATAATAATTTATTATTTATCCAACACATGGGTGTAACCTCAACTCAATCATCTCATTTTCAATCTCACGCCATATCATGGTTGATCTCAAGAATACATTTCATCAATTTCATCATTAGAATCACTTATATCAAGCGTTCACCATCACGAGTGCATCAAATATATGATGCATGCTATACCCAAAATTTTGACCCTCGAGAAAGGCTCTAGTGCACACAATAGTGGAAAAACCATCTGTTTCATCGGTTGTAAAAGTTCTATTTCAGAGATTATGAACCGCAGAAATGAGCACCGCCAAAATAGGGTTGAAGACCTATTTCGGCGGTTACTTCCTTAGAACCGCCGAAGTAGACCCCTACCGAAATAGAGAATTTGACCGGCCTATTTCGGTGGTTTCTCACTAAGAACCGCCGAAATAGGCGACAATCCAACAGGGTCGGTCATTATGGGCCGGTCTATTTCAGAAAACTGGGAACCCAAAACCGACTGACCCATACGGGTCGGTTTGGTTCAGTAAGTTGGATCACTGGATGACCGATCCGTATAGGTCGGTTGGTTTGGGTCGGTCGACACCCGAGAGCTTTAGGCTGGGAGACCGACCCATGTGGGTCGGCGTGCTTGGCTCGGACAACCTATTTTGGCGGTTCCTAAGGAAAAACCGCCAAAATAGGCCACTGAAATTTTCACTGGAGCACCCTATTTCGGTGGTTCTTTCTTAGAAACCGCCGAAATAGCTTATTTTTTCCATTATAGCTTATAAATGCACCTAAGAACACCACATAATCAACCAAACCTGTATAAACATTCCACAATGCTGCCACCACAGTGGGGCGCCTCAATAAATTATATAAACCCATAAAGCGGCCACTATCATCAGCACGCAACAATATATGCAAGAAAGAAGAAAGTTACATAACACAAATAACAAAATATTCTTAATACACTTCACCACACTCCATTACAATACACTTCACTATATTTCAATCCAACGAAATACATCTACAACACAACTACATTCACATCAAACTAATCATAATCAACTAAGTATATTCATGGAGATAAATTCTGACCAATCCTCGAGTATCTCAGTTATGTGATTCTTTTCATAATGTCCACCGCCCACTAGTTTCTCAAAAGCCTTGAACAAACAAAAATGAACACTAATGAGAAACTACAAGTGCAACAAAGGATAAAAATATAAACCAAGACTTTCAAAGAATGTCTTACACCTTGTCCAATGAGTGTTCTGGCAAAAGCGTGGATGATGCTACTAAATCATGCATACACCTCATAACATAGTAACCATATTCTGATCCACCAGGATGTACTGGACACTACATTCACACATGGACGTTCTCAGCCATACTTGCAGGTCTACTATTAACGTGTTAACTATTTACACAAAGTAAGTAAACCTACCTTCGCTGGAGTCCACGGGATGTTCTCCACTTGCCATTACATTGAAAAAATGCAGCTTTCAAGGCATTATACAAAATAAACAGTTTTGGAATTAGTACACATGTATTATTTAAAAAATAATATATTAAGTAATAACAATTGTTGTATAATTAAAATAGCTCACTTCAGTAGAGTTGCTGCTATCCCTGTCTTCTTGGCACTCCTACCAAGTGAGTCAAACTGAAAGACTCTCGGGTGCTTCATGGACACAACCAACAACGACCAGTGCGACTGCTCACGTAGTTGAATAAAATTGAAATCATAACGCAAATAACATAACTTATAAATAAAACATACTAAGATATGGAAGTATGACATACCCCTGATAATTTGGCCGCATAATGTATGACTTGTCTACACATTCAAATATTGCATTCGTCAAGTACTGCATAAGGCCTTGCACGTCAGTTGACATAGTCACTTCGGAGCACGTAGTAGGGCATAGGTATCTGAAGCTGATAGTTTGTTGAATTTCAAGTGCCTAAAATTGCACATGCCTGCACCATAAAGACAACAACATCAGTGAACGAAGTTTTAGTACAAAAACTATTTCAAGTCTTGCATTTAGATAGAAAAAGGTATGAGATCGCTCACATGACAACTGACTTGAGGATTGATACATTTAACTAGTCCTTCTTGAATACATCGCTGAATTCGAACATATATATATTGAAGTGATGAACCTGCCCTTCATTTTAGTAGTGAAAAGACCTTGGGAATCCTCCACAGTGATCGAATCACTGAGAGGTGACATCAACAACAATGTTGAGTGCAAAAGTCTCATATTCTGTGAGCACCCCTCCAATATGCTTCGGTTGGGATTTTCCAAGGAAATTTGTTATATCCAAAATTTTGACCCTTAGGAAATACTCTAGTGCACATAAACAAGGCAAGGGTAAAATGATCAAATTACGTAAAGTCGAGATTTTTCAAGGATATTCCCGGGCTTTTTTTTATATGACTCGTTCACCATCTCAAAATATTCTCAAGTATCATAGTCATTATGAGAGGCATTCTTAAAATTTTCAAATAATTTTTATTCTAGAAATATAGCTTTTAATTCATATTATAAGCTATTTTCCTTAATCATTAACACATAGAATTGCCTAAAAATAGAAAGAAAGGCCTCCACACATTAAAATAAAATTGTCACATGGTTAACATGTTACATATAGTCTTAAACGTGACAAATTCTATTTGGAGCCTTAGCCTACATTTTTAAAGAGAAATTCAAACACTTTTGTAATTTTATTTCTCCTCTGGAAAATACCCAAATCGAATCAAAATGTCATGAAATTGAAACACATGATAGCGGATGGTATTTAGAGCACTGGAATTTTGAAATTTATAATTTCCAATCAATATTTATGAATTATGAAAGGTCCCAGATTACAACATTTTTATAAATCGGTTATTTATCCAAATAATGCGATTCCATCTCTCAATATTCCTAAAAATCCCCTTCTATCTATAGTTAAAAATTCAAGAATTATTTCGACCCGTGTGCCAGTAAAAAAATTTAGATTCTCTTAGAGCCTATAAAGATTCTTGGTAAAAAAAATTATCAATTGGCCAAACGCTTCCATAAATTCAAGAATTATTTCGACACGTGTGCCAGTAAAAAATTCAGATTCTCTTAGAGCTTATAAAGATTCTTGATAAAAAATTATCAATTGGCCGCACCCTTCCCTATATAATCAGACCTTCCTAAACGACCAAAACACATATATAGTCAGAATTTCCAGCTGAGGAAACTCCGTCAAATCACTCTGAAATCATCAAAAACGTAACCTTTACTCTCTCAACAAAATTTCAAACACAAATCAGCCCTCAAAACCCATCCAAAACGTAAAGAACAACATCAAGAGGAAAAATTCAGAAGCTTGACCTTGTTTCACAACCGGAGGCCAACCGACGAACCAATCAAGCAATCCCGAGGTTAGAGGACGAACACTTGAAGCAATCAAATCAGGTTAGTGCCTCCGAATTCTTGTTCCCTTAATCCTCACACACTCCTCCCATCGAAATCTCATCAAAATTTATCTTTGAATTGTATGTTTATGTTTTTCCTTCTCTGTGTTAACTTGTTAGCTAAGTTTCGTGTCAAATTTGGCTTCACTTTGAAAACTTTTAATCACTAACGTGTTTCAAATCAAATTAGGCACATACCCATAAAATTTGAGCTAAAAACATCATCGGTATCATTTTTAAAATTGATGTATGAGACTGGTCCGCGACCATGGACACCATGTTTAGTACCACGAACGCCATGTTCGGTCCCCTGGACCACCCACGAACGACGGTAAAAATTTTAAAAAAAATGTAATTTTAGGTTTGGTCCATGGTCACGGACACCCTGTCCGTGGGTGGCCACAGACGCTTGAAATTGTTTATATTTTACGATTTTGAATTTTCTGTTTAATTTGATAGTCTAGGGTTCATGGTCACGGATGGCAGTGAATATTGACCTTATTTGGCTCTGAAAACCCTAATTTAGGATAATTTAATTTTTCACTTTTAATTTATGTCAAAATACGC
Organism: Limonium bicolor; assembly: GCA_023374045.1. NCBI lineage: Eukaryota > Viridiplantae > Streptophyta > Magnoliopsida > Caryophyllales > Plumbaginaceae > Limonium > Limonium bicolor. The sequence continues at coordinate 322,711,404 of CM041776.1, read as the reverse complement.
GAAAAAACATAAAATATAGAAGCTTGCACACTTAGGTAAACAAACCTTATAATAAGCCTTTCATGACATTAGTAAAGGAAAAATAGCTTCGAAGGGGAGTGGAAGTAATTTGAACCCGAAAAGCTATATTACTGAGCCCCCGAGCCTGAACTCTTACCTTTCCAAGTTTATTTAGGTTAAAACTTAGGTGACGACTCATAATAGGTTCTAGTGGGATAACTTAGGTTATAATAGTTATCATTTCATAACATAGTTGTTAAACTTAGGTTATAAGTGAAGCTAGAACCCGGCTAGATCCTAATCACATAACAACATAGGATAAGGTTCGTAAAACCCGGGCTCACAATATTCTTGGGACTTTCTATTTTATTACTCTCATACATCATAAAGTAATAGAAACTCAAAACTCACGTGGAATGCTTCTCATTCAAACAAGAACAAACAATCCAGAGTACACAGAGAGAGAGAGAACAAACACTCTCACAGAACCAGAATACCAAGTAAGGAAGAAGAAGAACCACCGGTAAAGTGAAGCCCTAATAACCCGAAGCTACTCTACTCCCTTTTACACAAAACGCACCGTTTACCTAAGCCATGGCAAAACAAACAAACAGCTAGTGCAGACATCAAACGCATCACTTAAGCAAGACTGCAACCCGAAACTCAACACCCCCCTCAAACTTGAGAAGGGACAGCCTTAACAAGTTTGCAAGTCTATATCAGTAACATCCCAGGTAATATCAGCCCAAATCAACCCCATCTTCCGCATCTGAACCGGATACGCACGCCCAGGAAGCAACTTAGTTAAAACATCTGCAATTTGGTCCTTGGAGCAGACGAATTCAACCACCATCATTCCTTCCTGCAACTTCTGCCTTACAAAATGCACATCAAGCTCGATGTGCTTGGTCCTCTCATGCAGAACTGGGTTCTGGCGATATAAATTGCGGCCTGGCTGTCACTCTTGACTGGTACTGGAAGGATGCTGTCCACTCCCAGCTCATGGAGTAGCCTTGTGATCCAGCTGAGCTCTGCCGTCACGTTCCTCATTGCCCGGTACTCTGCCTCAGCAGAGGAGAGCGCCACTGTAGTTTGCTTCTTGGACTTCCAAGATAAAGGGCAACCTCCTAGTTGGATGAAATACCCACTGATGGATCGCCTTGTATTTGGACAGCCTGCCCAGTCCGAGTCACAAAAAGCAGTTAGAGCAAAGTCATCCCTCGAATTAAAGAATAAACCATAATTCTGTGTGCCTTTAACATAACTTAAAACATGGAGAGCAGCCCTGAAAATGCAAATCTGTAGGAGCACCAAGAAACTGACTTAAGACCTGAACCGTGAAACTAAGGTCTGGTCTGCTATGGGTTAAATAACTAAGTTTGCCAACCAATCTTCTATACAGAAGTGGATTATCTAAGGGTTTCCCTTCATCTCTTAATAGCTTAATATTAATATCCAAAGGGCCAGCAGCAGATCTCAAATTATTAGAATCAAACTCAGCTAATAAGTCCTCACAATACCTTTTCTGTGTGAGAATTATCCCATCTGTTGTATGCAGAAACTGCATACCCAAGAAAAAGTTTAGCCTACCTAAGTCTTTAATTCTGAATTTCTTGTTCAAGCCCTTTTTAACAGATTCAATCAACTCAGAATCACTCCCTGTAACAAGAATGTCGTCGACATAGACAACCAAGTAGCAGACTTTATTCCCTCTAGAGCAAGTAAACAAGGAATAATCATTCAAAGACTGAACAAAACAATAAGACTTGAGAAAAACACTCAATTTCTGATGCCACTGCCTGGAGGCCTGCTTCAGCCCATAAAGAGACTTATTGAGTTTGCAAATTTTCCCTGATCCTTCCTGCATGTGACCTTGAGGAACTGCATGTAAACATCTTCCTCTAAGTCACCATGCAAGAAAGCGTTTAATATCCAGTTGACTAATTATCCAGTTTCTTTTGGTTGCAATGATGACTAAAGCTTTTATTGTTGTGAACTTAACAACAGGGGAGAAGGTTTCTAAGTAGTCTATACCAAATCTCTGCGTGAAACCCTTAGCCACTAACCTAGCCTTAAACCTTCAATGCTACCATCAGCCTTAGTCTTTATCTTATAAACCCACTTGCATTTAACAGGTTTAACATTACTAGGTGGGTCAACTAGGTTCCATGTATTATTTCTGTCAAGGGCAGCAAATTCATCTTCCATAGCTTTTCTCCCTATTGTCCTTAACAGCCTCTTCATAGCATTCAGGTTCAGATACATTAACTAACCCAGCTTGATAACAACTATGACCACCGTTTCTTTCAACAATAATTCCCACAGTTTGAGCTAACATGCTGCTGTCAATGATGCTAGTTTTATCAAGAAGACTGCATCCACTAAAATCATCACTAATCATGCAATAACTGGCAACAGAATTCATAGCAGCAACTCTATCGGATAGAATTTGAGAAAAATAGTCAAAGTGCAAGGGATCAGTGGACTTATCTTTTTTCATACTTGTAGACCCGATTATGTAGTCACTTAAGTGCCTGGGCATGCTTCTTGTTCTGTCAGATCTTCTGGGGACTTGAGCCTCGACTTCTGTGTCCTGATGGTGATGATTCTGGCTCCGAATCTGTGACTCCTCTTGACTCACTTGTATGTCAGCCTCATCACCTTCTGCACACTCAACTTCTCTATCTTCTTCTTCCTCTAAGGAAGGATCCTGCCTCCTTTGGTTCTCAGTTTCATTTTGGTTAGTAATAATAACGGAAAAGGGATCATCCTCAAAGCTGTTTTCCTGACTATCATGGTGTTCTATTGTATGTATATTACCAAAAATATCACTTTGACCATTTCTGAAAGGATAAACAGTTTCATGGAAAAAACATCTCTATTATAAATAATATGATCATTATCCATATCATAGAGCTATATCCTTTCTTGTTGTGCCCATAGCCAAGGAAAACACACTTAACAGATCGAGAGGAAAACTTGTCAAAATGCCTTTTGTTAACATTAGCAAAACAGAGACATCCAAAACTCCTGAGGTCAGAATAATCAGGTTTCTTTCCATATATTATCTCAAAAGGGGTTCTATTTTCTACTGAAGAAAGAGGCATCCTATTGATTAAATAGGTCGAAGTCAGAATACTTTCTCCCCAAAATCTCTTAGGCAGAAAAGAATGGAACATGAGCGCTCTAGCTGTTTCCAAAATATGTCTATGCTTCCTCTCAACAACACCATTTTGTTGTGGTGTGTGAGAGCAAGTAGTTTGATGCTTAATACCTCTAAGTTTAAAATAGTTAGAGCCAACAGTCCCACTTCCCAACTCATATGCATTATCTGATCGGACACACTTAACCTTCTTATCAAATTGTTTTTCCACCATACTAATAAAATTGACAATAAGATCAAAACAATCAGATTTATGCTTGCGTAAATGAGCCCAAGTAGCACGACTTTTATCATCAACAATGGTCAAGAAATAAGAGAAATTATCGTGGGTCTTTAGGTTATAGGGCCCCCAAGTGTCAACATGTATAAGCTCAAACAGATCCTTAGATTTTATAGAACTTGAAGGGAAAGATAATCTGTGGCTTTTAGCCCTGTTACAGGGCTCACAAAGAAAGTTTTTCTGCAGATCAGACTGTTTGATCAATCCTATTTTGACATTTTTCCCTTGGAGATGGCCTAATCTACAATGCCATAGGCCAACAGATTCTTTACACTCATACAAAGACTCATCAAGATTTCTTTCAGCTGCCAACCCAAAACTATTCCTGTTTTTCTTATCAAATTTCTGGTCAAGAAATAAAACCCTCTATGAACCGACCAATCACCACTTCTCTTTGGTCTCACAGTCCTGGTAAAGGCAAAATGTTGAATTAAAGCTTATCTTAGCATTCAATTGACCAGACAGTTTACTAACAGATATCAATCCAAACCTGAAACTAGGAACAAAAAGAACATCTTTAAGGGTAATGGACTCATTAATCTTAATCTTTCCTATTAATCTAACCATTTGCGGGTGCCCATCAGGCATGCCAACAGTATGGGCTCTATTCAACCAAACAATATCGTGAAACAGAGATAAGTTACCACACATATGATCTGATGCGCCACTGTCAATAATCCAGTCACTCATCACATAATTAGGGTCATCAGCAGCATTCAAAATTTTATGCATACTGAAACTTAAACTAATCTGATTCTGATAGGAAAACTTACCAACGAATCCACAGTGGGATTCAGAGTTGCTCTGTGACTCCTTTATTCCAGCTTGAGACTTACTAATGTAGCTAAGAAGCTGGTTAATTTGCTCCGTGGTTAGTCTTCCCCCAAGAGGATCTTTGCACTCCTCATCCTTCTAATCGGTGGTATTGTTGGCCTGGTGCTTCTTTTCCCTTGAGCCTCGCCACCCTGGTGGGAAGCCATTTTTCTGGAAGCACCTTTCCTCGGTGTGCCCAGATTTATTGCAGAAGGTGCATTGCAGAATTCTCCTATTCCCACTTGTCTGGCCTCGACCAAAGTTCCTCCTCCCTTGAGATGCCGAAAAAGCAACAGGCGCATCTAAATCGGAGCTTTGTGGGGCAGCTAGGGTTTTCTGTCTCTCTTGCTGGATCAAGATTGAGAAGGCCTGTTCTGTTGTTGGTAGAGGAGAGATCATAAGGATGTTTTCTCTAGCCGCCGAATACTTCTCATGGAGCCCCATTAGGAACTTAATCAGCCGCTGCTTTTTGATGTAACCCTTGAAGGCATCATCTGTCGCGCAAGCACAGGAAGGTAGAATCGTCGTGTCGTCGATCTCATCCCACAAACCCCTCAATCTTGCAAAGTAATCACCAATGCTTTCGGTTCCTTGCAACGTGTCGGCGAGTCTCCTCTCCAGATCAAACATGTGGGTCGCGTCGACCTGCCCATACCGAGCACAAAGGTCTTCCCAAATCTTAGCCGCTGATGATCTGAAGAGGACAGTGTCTGCGACCTTCTTCTCAAGGCTCATTAATATCCAAGATCTCACCATATTATCACAGCGGGTCCAGGCTTTTGCAAGCGAATCATCTTCTGTGGGTTTCGGGAAGGTACCGTCGACAAAACTGAGCTTGTTCTTTGACCCCAAGGCGATCTCTACCTGGTGTTTCCATCGGGGAAAACCAGGACCTCCATCGTACTTGTTGGCTAAGGCCAGGCTCGGGTTTTCAGAACTTGCTAAAAAGCGGATCTCCATTCTGATCTGAGAGGAATTAGAGCCACTAGTTTCTTCTTCGCCGGTCCCCTTTCCTTTGTTGATCACAGGGGGATCTCCTCCATCTTTGGACACGACGAAAGTTTAAGGAGCAAGAAAGGCAAGCTCGAGTAGAGACTCAGCTGGATCAGAGGAAACTAAGGCGATTCTGAAGAAACGCCGTTGAACCTCGACAGGGAAGCAAAGAATAGTCGAATCAACGCGAAAAGAAAACAGGAAGCAAGACAGGAAAGATTTTGGAGTTACTGAGAAAAGACGCAGAAGGATCGATAAAGAAGAAGAGCTCGATCCCAGTGATCGTCGCTCTGATACCATAATAGAAACTCAAAACTCACGTGGAATGCTTCTCATTCAAACAAGAACAAACAATCCAGAGTACACAGAGAGAGAGAGAACAAACACTCTCACAGAACCAGAATACCAAGTAAGGAAGAAGAAGAACCACCGGTAAAGTGAAGCCCTAATAACCCGAAGCTACTCTACTCCCTTTTACACAAAACGCACCGTTTTACCTAAGCCATGGCAAAACAAACAAACAGCTAGTGCAGACATCAAACGCATCACTTAAGCAAGACTGCAACCCGAAACTCAACATAAAGAGGCATTCTTCCACTTTCAGATAATTTTTATTTTGGAAATATAGCTTTTAGTTTATATTATATACTAATTTTCTTAGTAAATAATACATAAAATTGCCCAAAAATAAAAAGAAAGGCTTCCATATATTAAAATAAAATTGTCATACGGTTAACATGGCTACGTATTGTCATAAGCGTCACAAAATTTCATTTGAAGCCAAAGCTCATATTTTCAAAGGGAAATTCAAACATTTTTGTAATTTTCTCTCTCCTCTAGAAAATACCCAAATCAAGTCAAAATGTTATGAAATTTCAAAATATATTAGAGGACGATATTTAGAGTATAACGTTGGAATTTTGAGTTTTTGAATTTGCAATATTTATTTAAGGTATTTGAGAGGTGCCACCTTGTAATATTTTTATAAAATCGGTCATTCTTCCAAATGACGTGATTCCAACTCTCAAAATTCTTCAAAATCCTTCTTTGCCTATGGTTAACATTTTATAATTAATCTTGACTTGTAACCTAGAGAGTAAAATATATAATGTTAGATTCTTTACTTATATTTTCTTTTATCTATTTAGTTAAGTCTTTCCCTATATAACGAGGCCTTCCTATCAACTGAAAAAGACGATAGAACCCTCTCAAGATCAGAAGTGCTTCCCACGTTTTTCAACATCCATATACCAAAATCACACCGACATCATCAAAAACTCAATATTTGAACTCCCATAAAAGTTCCAATCATCAAATCACCACAAAAGCAACACCAATACGTAAGGAACAACTATCCAGAAAAGGAATTAAAAGCTGAAGTTGTAGCCCAACCGGATAGACTGCCGACGAAGCAACCAAAGAACCTCAAGTAAAGGGACAAACTGTTACAACTATCCAGAAGGGACGAACTCACACTGTATGAAATTGAAACTCTCTGAATGTAAGAACTTATACAGACCTAAGCTCTCTAATATATTTTGCACGGGTTCAACACCTCTCTACAATGATGGCGCTTTTGGTTTTGTAGAAGACATGCTCTTCCACTCTTTGTGGACTTTAAATGCTTCTTCAATAAACCTATGAAGTCCACTTTTTCTATTGATTGAGCTTTGCAACCTCCCATCTCGTTAGTTTGCTTGTAGCAGACCAAAAAAAATTGTTGTACTTTCCGTAAGTACAAAAGAAACTCATGGTTGGTTCTTTTGTACTTGGCTTGTTCGTCCACATGCTCTCCAAGATGAGACCCCATGGTTGACTTCTTTGAAGCTTCCTCATCAATGATTCAGCTCCCTGATTAGTCTTTAGAATTTATTTACTGATTGACAAAGTGAGTGTACACGTCAGTTGTCTCGAGCCTCGCCCTGAGCGATCCTGGACAGGTGCCCGACTATTAAGCACCAGTCAAAGGGTAGAATCCCCTTGTTACCTTACACACAAGTGATCCTGATAATCCTAATTGCTGAAACACTTAAGCAAACATATTAAACAACAAGGATAGTTTGCTATCATCAAAAGCTTAAGGAACTTGACTTAACAAATATCTAACCTTTTCCTAGTTTAATAGGTTAAAACTTGGTGGGGACTCAATATTAGGTTTGAATGAGCTAACATAGAGTTTAAAAGTTCTAAATTTAATAACTTATCTTAACGACCTAGGTTAAAATTTATACCCAGAACGTGAAATGAATCCTAATGCATAATACAAAAATAAAGGTTCAGATATCAGTGCTCTCACTTAGCTTTCGAAGCCATGAGATAGTAATAGCTTCAAGTAGCGGTGTGCATGGTAGGTTAACTGAAAATTTAGTTTACCAACATCTGTTAACCGCAGATTTTGTTCAACAAAAATATAAATCCATTAGCGTTCCAATTAAATATGTTACCAAAATCACTTAACCAATATTCAAAAATATATAAAAAAAATTCTATAACGTGGAAGAAAATTAAAATGCAAACATTTAAAAAAGTATAGATGGTTTTTCAAACATATGGACTTAAATCACCATTAGAAATGCTTGTTTCCAATGTTTAAATTTAGATCTTATGTCTTGCCATTGTCTCGTCATCTAAAACAACAGCCCACTTATTAATGGTGGTTGTAGGTTGACTCGCAAATGGATATAAGAAAAAGGGAAATTTCACCATATACCACCTAGTTTTTGTTTAATTCATGAGATACCACTATGTTTTTAAAATTACAGAGGATAACACTGAGTTTTAACTAATGTTCCTTGATAAAACTTTGACTCATATTTCATTAACTGCTTTGTTAATATCCCTTATAAATTCTAAAACATCCCTCTTATTAGTTAACCACCTAACAATGGTATTCTTGTGGAATTTATCAATATGAAAGATCACTGGTCTGGTTAACTAATAATAGGGTATTACAAACTTTTTACTGGGATATTAACGTTGCACTAAACAAAACATGAGATGAAGTGTTATCTTAAATTGAAATACCCCTAACATTCAAATAATTAAATATTGATAAATAAGTATTATTTAGGGGATTATTTAACCCTAAATAAAGCATACAAACATTTAGGCGTTAAAACACACCTAAATTCCTTAAGGTCAGAAACGTGCGTTAAAGCCCGACCTTAAGTTAAACAAGTTATATAAGCTATAAACTTCACATGAAGTTAACCAAGCATCATTATTCAACATTCTAAAGAGAATAGTCGAGCTACTTCTTCAAAAATAAACAAAGTGCTCGGACGAATTTCTTAACGCTCCTTTTTACCCAGTTTGCCCGGGAGTTGTGTTCTGAGTGGTTATAACCCCATATAACTCGATGTAACACCTTAACATATTACTAGTAACTATAAACAATGTCAATAAACACTTGGAAGTCATAGCGACTAATTAATTCCCAGAAAAATCCTTAAAGCACAAAAACGCACCTTCGGGTGTCATAAAAATGCGTTTTACGCAATTACCTTGAAGTTTTTGAGGAGCCACGAGTTGATAAACTTAAAAGTGGATAAAATGACCATCTAAATAAATTAATGCCAGTACTAAATTCATAGTACAAATAGGGGCGATTTTTAGAACAAAAAGGTACCTAAAATCAGCATTTTTACCTTAACAACTTTCATCTTTTACCAAGGTATAAATGTACCAATTAAATGCTGGAACCTATTACAAATATTAGTATGGTCTTAGTACAATATAGTGTAACAAAAATAAAAGGAAAAATTAATTCCATTTTGTCCCTAATGCATGTGTTAATTCATGTCCAAATGGGCTAGTTTTTGCAAAAAATATTGTCTTGGTAGATAATGACTCACCTAGCATATATTATATGATAACATAGCAATCAAATGAGGCTTCACCATCGTGTAACCTGCAAGATAAAAGACAAGGAAGATTAGTATATGACAAAGAATGAAATTAAAAATGCTAAAAGCAAAGCTATGTTACAATAATACAAGGTGGTGACTAGATAAGCAAACAACCATGTGATGTCCTATGGTGCAGCCGATTTTCATATAGGAAAGGAGGGACTTGATTGCTGTCAAGTTGGTCAAGATAGACAGCCACCCAACTATGTCTAATCTATTGCCTAATACCACAAAGTTTCCTTGTCTTGGAGCAGCTCATATGTCCGATTTCAACAAGGGAAGAAGACTTTAATTGCCTTGTAAAATCCAAAGTAAAATACCTAGCAATATAGTCATGTCCTTATGTCAATAATTAACAAGACATCTGGTGCCAATTAAGACTACACTACCGTAGAAAACAAGAAGAAAAACAAAGACAAAATCAATATAGAAAATTCAAGGGAACATGTACCTACCTTTCTTTGTCTTCTAGTTTCAATCATCAAGCAAAACTCCATTATCTTCTAATCAACAGCCGTGAGTCTATTCTGAATGGAGAGACTTTTCTAGCCAATTATGGAATCAAATAATGAAAGACAAAACATAGAATAATGCATGCTACATGACAATAATTTACAGTTCAATTCCTTTCATTACTTTCTTCTAATAATTCACGTAGGCCTCATTTCCTTCTTGCCATTCATCCACCGATTTTTGGTAAGGTCTCTCAGCCTCTCTTTCTTCTTCTTCTCTCTCCTAGCTTCAAGCTCCAACAATGGAGGTTTAAGTTCTAACTCCATTTTATGTCAAAATTCCTAGCTAATTCTACAAAGCAAGAATCAAGTAGCAGATCTGTTCAAGAGGTCTGACTTCGGGAGAGATTCTGGAATTTTCAGTACGTTATCTCGAAATCTTTCCAACATAAAATTTGTTCCTCTTCTAATTAGCTTTCCACACATATAAAGATCATTAATTTTCATGGTGTATTCAGTTCTGGGTGAACAAAAGAAGGCGAAGTGGTTCACAGCAGAGAATCTGTTCAATAGGTCTCAGTTCGGGAGATATTCTGAATTTTCCGTAAGTTTTCTCAAACTCTTCTCAACACCAAAGTTGTTCCTATTTGAATTAGCTTTCCAACCATATAAGGATCATTAGTTTTCGTGGTCATTTCAGTTCTGGGTGACAAAAACCGCAGAGAGTGCGCAATCTGGAAATTTCGGTAAGATATGGTGATCCTTATCTTCCTCCATATGGTGTCTATAATTAGTGCCGAATTCTAGAGTTTCTAAACCATGTTCTCTTCATTATTTCATGAAGGAAACTTGGATCTACAATCATCCCAAGGTGTATCAAAAATACCTTGTTAAATTCCTAAGGTAAACTCTTGTAAAATTACTCCAAATATTATTTATAAATCTTTGTTAGAAGTCTAACAAATGGATCTCCTAAATATGTATAAGGAGCCGAAAATTCTTCATCAAGATAACATTTGGAGAGCTTGGAATTCAAGGAAAAATCAAGTACAAGAATTGTCTTGATTTAAAAGGGTAAGTTTATATAAGTAAGATCTATTAAGTTTAAGCTTGGTTAAGCTTCCAATTTTGGTATAAAAATTATACATAACCTCTAGATAAAATAAGGCCGAAAATATATGGGTTATAATGTCAAGAAAATAATTTATAACATATAAGGTAAGATTATTACCTTAAGGTATAAATATGTGTCACAAAATTTAATTATGATACATAAATGGTCAAACCGAATTATCTAAGGATTAAATGTTCTATTTTGAGTTTATGATCATTCTAAGTCATTAGCATAATTTTTAGAAGTGTTATATGGCTTATATACATTTATATGTATTTATTATTAAAGTTTAAAGCAAGTTTTAAAACTATATAGTAAAATAAAATTAAAGCCGAGAATAACATGGCTTATTTTGGTGATTTTCGAAATATATAAGTATATTAACTTATATTATAAATTTTGGGAATATTAGAATAGCTACAAGTATTTATATGGCTAGTTTAATAAGTTATGTGGTTAAAATGTAAATTTTAAAAGGTTTGGTGTAAAACCAAGAAACATATAAGTTTATGGGTATATTAATGTATTAAGTATGAAATTAGACTATGGTCAAAATGTTGACCGAAAACTTTGAGTTAAAATGATTTATGACATGAAATATTAAGTTTATAAAAGTTATGGGGCGAATTCACAATTTGTGGAAATATAAGTGTCCACTTGGTTATTAAGGAAATTAAATATTAAAACTATAGTTTATAAGTGAATATATAAATTATGTAAAGTTTTTGGGGTTAAAATGTAATTATAAGAAATTCTAAGGCAAAGCCGAAAATTAATGAGGCTAGTTGGTGATTTATAAAAGTTAAGTGTTCAAATAATAATTACTAAATTTATAGTGGTGGTTTAGTGAATTAATTATTTAAGGAAATAAAACTATGTACTATAATGTATTTTGGAGTATAATGTAAAGTTTATGAAATAAATGAGGTTGTAAAGTAATAATCGAAAAGTATGATGTATTTACGAGATTAAAAATATATGTAGGTCCTATATGGATATTTAAGGAATCTAGAAAAGAAAATTATGATTTAAGGATTTATGAAATTTAAACTATATGATATACAAGTACAAGTAATTTACTTGTAAAAGAAATAATATTATTTTGGGTTAGTTTGTAATTAATGAAAGATATGGGAGAATTATGCCCATGCGTAACGTGTAATTATAATTTGAGGATTTATTAAGTTGTTATGTCATTTAGACAATTATTTATAAGTATCATAAATAATACATGCGTATGAAAAATATATATATCAGATTTTCAAGTAAATCAAAAAGGAAATAAATATAAGGAATTATGGGATTAAAACTATGGTTATATAGTTATAAGGAATTTAATTGTAACCAATAAATAGTAATTATGGAAAGTGGAGAATAACAAAGAATTATAAGAATATTATGTCCATGTATGACATATAAAAATATTGGGGAAATTATGAAGATGTCAATTAGACAATTGTAAAACATGTAACATAAATGGTACATGAACATATAGTTATATACATTAAAGGATTTTAAAATAAATCAAAAGAAATAACAAATAAGTTATATATTAAGTCATAACGTGGTTAAAAAGAGTTACCACACAATATAAGTTTATAAATTAGGATTACATGTTTTGGAAATATATAAATGCCTTAATCAAATAATAAGGCTAAGAGGTTAAAGAAACTACTTAAGTATAAAGAAATAAACCTCGCATGAAATAACGAATACGAAATCGTTTCATGAACCAATAAAATTATTATACGAGAGTTACATAATTGACACTCTCAGTTAATCCTATTCTAGGACATTGTTTGACCAGACGTTGACCGGGAACTAAACAAGTACAGTCTACGGTGAACGGTATGGAATTCTTGCAGTCTGCTTTCTACCGGATTACACCGGCTTGTGTGCTATCTGTTGTTTAAATTAACGACCAAGATGATTAATGTAAAATGTCGTTTTACTCTTGTGCGCTGTTGTGTTATCTTATATGCGTGGATGATGCTAACTACGACGTGTATGTCCCACGCATACAACACTACAATACCAGTGGATTAAATACCTGCGCTTTAGTACATCGAGAACTTGTACTCAAGTTTCTCATTAACTTCATTTATAACAAACGTCGTTGTCCTAAACGTGACAACTGACAATACACATTGTGTTCTTGTTTAACGTTCTTGAGTGACACTTAACGGTTCTATACTACGAGAACGAGGAGCCCAGTTGGATCTGGCCATGCATGCTACAAGAGTTGTACCTGCCTCAGGTCGTCTCCTATTCAATTTACGTCGCGACGGGAGTTTTGGGTGCACTACGTCACTCACCGGCTGCGTACCGGAACAGTACAAGTGGGGAGGAAGACTTTATTCCTCTCGAGGGTTCGATTCCCAACAGTTCAAGTGGGGAGGAAGACTTTATTCCTCTCGAGGGTTCGATTCCCACCTTTTTAAAGTACAGGAGTTAACTACGTTATCTTCTGAGGGACTAATTACCCACCAGTTTGTACGAGAGTCCCATCTAGTCTAAGGGCTTATCATGCCCGACCTACTTACTCCATGAAGGAGTTTAACGAGGTCACTATACCTCCACTGCTGTGAGGTTCTCTTATATACATGTTAGTCCCATTGTGAGGATCTGACCACTATCAAGCCACTCCGGAACATTTAACTTGACCTTCTGCAGTCTTGTTCTGTGTGACATTGTTACCCTTGTATGGATGCTTGTTATGATTATGTTATGATGCTTATTTACAGCTTTATAAAAATGACTTGCATGTATTCGACAAAATAGTTGGTGTGGCCCAGTAGCTTGTGGGCTGCACGTTTTTCATACCGGCAAATTATTTTGCTGAGCCATTTCATGGCTAAACAATTCCAGGTACCTGAAGAATGAAGAGGTTACCCGACCGAGTGTAGGCGGGGTAGAATTAAGACAGGGGACTGTTATCACCAGAATCATTTTACAGTACTGTATTTTTACTATTGTCTTTTGTTATTTTAAGAGGTTTGTATTCAGCGCTCAGACCGCATCATTTGTAATTTATGTTGGAGTTAGCCCTGTTAGTCACATGGGTGACTAGCGGCGTTGTAGCACCACCCGTGGTTATGTATATATTTTCCGCTGCATTTCTAGTTATTTTTTTTGGAGCTATCATCGTTCAGATTATTGGATTTCGGGTTGGGGTGTTACAAAAAAGTGGTATCAGAGCGTAGTTGCGCTCTGAGAACTGAGTACAACCAAAATTAGCCTTGGGATACAGGGTGTGAGATAGAACAGTGAGGAATAAAAAGTCAGTTCTTACTTGGTCCACCGAAGGGCGTTAATAACTATTCAAACCTACAGTAACTACATACTATGACCTGCCCAAATAACGAGCAGATGTCATGAAAAGGACACATTAAAACAAATATTTAAGACTACCTGATTTGGTGAAAGGGTTTGTTGAAGATCGTACGATGCCAACTGTCATTTACACGGGAGCTGACGACGAATAACAGTGACGCTATACCGATGACAATCAGAGAAGCTGACAATACTGCCAAGTTTACAGTGATGATAGAATAAGAATATATCTCAATGGACATACACTGCATGATGATCCAACCTGCATGGCGCACTTGCTACAACAAGTGCTGCTCCAGTAAACCAAATAAAAGAGAACGAAGACCTACACGGAAAGAGAAAACACTGAATTTTATGGGATACCCAGGCACTGAGCTTGCTGCCCTGTGTGGGATGGGAAAATCTTACAATCCCTTACAAACTTCGCAAGAAGACCGTGCGAAACCTTAAAGTTTGACTATCAGTATAGTCCTAGTTAGAATATTTGAATATGGTAACCGGACATTGTGAGACTCGATGTCTTAATGTAACTGAGAGAACTTGTGTATATTTCCATACCAGTAGATGGTTATTTATAGGGGTTACATAGAACATTTTAGGGGTTACCTAGAATGTTCTAGACATTACAATGGGACTGGGCCTAACATGTAAATAATACAAGCCCACTAACCACTAACTTATTATACTAATAACTAAAGGCACCGGCCCACTAGGGTACCGGTCCACTATCCCCCCTCGTTCCCAAATTAGTCTCAACAAGAGACATTTGAGAACGCAGAAACACATGTCTTCCCCGATTTAGGGTTTTTGTTAGAGCATCTGCAATTTGATCATTCGTCGGAAGAAACTCCACCTTCAAGCTTCGATTTCGAATGCGTTCTCGGACAAAGAAGTAGTCCACGACGATATGCTTTGCACGGCTATGAAACACTGGATTCGAAGCGAGGTATGTAGCTCCTATATTGTCGCACCGCAAAACTGGATTATGTTTCAATTTTATACCAAGCTCTGTCAAGAGTTTCTGAATCCACAATGCTTCTGCTGTAGCCGTGGCCAGGGACTTGAACTCGGCTTCTGTTGAGGATCTGGCCACCGTTCGTTGCTTCCTGGAGCTCCAAGACACAAGACTTCCACCGAGAAAGATGAGGAAGCCCGTCGTGCTGCGTCGATCGGAGATGGAGCCTGCCCAATCCGCGTCTGAGTAAATACTCAGATCACCAAGGGGTTGCGCGGGGAAGAAAAGCCCTAAATTTTTAGTGGCTTTTAGGTAACGAAGAATTCGTTTTGCCGCAGTCCAATGAATTTCTTTGGGAGCATGCATATGTTGACTTATTTTGTTGACTGCGTAACTTATATCTGGCCGTGTAAAGGCCAAATATTGCAAACTGCCGATAATGCTTCTGAAATTGTGAATGTCGTGATGTGGTGGAGAGTCAGATGTGTCGAGAGAGGTTGAGTCAATCATGGGTGTAGCAACTGGTTTGGAATTTTGCATGTTTGTGCGCTGTAACAGGTCCTGAATATAATGACTTTGAGTGATGGTGAGTCCTGAATGATTTCGGGTTACAGTGACCCCAAGGAAGAAAGATAGATTTCCTAGGAGTTTAAGGGGAAACTCGAGAGCTAGACAAGATGTGAGTTTGTGAATGAGATTAAGGTTAGAGGCAGTAACAATGATATCATCTACATATATAAGTAGATACACCATGTCTGAGCCGTGTATGTATGTGAATAGAGAGGGATCAGATTGAGATGCATTGAAACCAATGTGTAAAAGGTATGAACTGAGTCGAGAGAACCATGCTCTAGGAGATTGTTTCAATCCATATAGAGCCTTCTTTAGCCGACAGACATGATTAGGAAAGGTAGTATCAACAAACCCTGCAGGTTGTTTGATGTAGACTTCTTCTTCAATATGACCGTGTAGAAAAGCATTGTCCACGTCTAGTTGATGAATAGGCCAATTTCTGGCAGTAGCAATAGCGAGAACAGTTCTTATAGTCGAGACTTTTACTACTGGACTGAAGGTTTCTGAATAGTCAATGCCATGAGTTTGACCAAATCCTTGGGCCACAAGACGGGCTTTTCTTCTTTCCAAAGTTCCATCAGCATGTCGTTTTGTTTTTAATATCCATTTTGTGCCTAGAATATTCATGTGTGTCTGATAGGGAACAAGTTCCCATGTGTTATTTTTAGTTAATGCCTGATATTCTGCATTCATGGCTGCTTGCCATTCTGGATATTTTTTTGCTTGGCTGAAAGTTGGGTTGTCTGGAACAGGTTTTGTGATGTTAGTGTGGTTAAGCCATGGAATGGTCCCATCTGTTCTGATTTTAGGTTTTAGATTGTTTGCTTTGGCACGAGTAACCATAGGGTGTATGGATACAGGTGAGGGTAAAGGATTGGAGGGAGATTCTGATTGAGAAGAACGTGAAGGTGAGGATGAAGAATTTGATGAAGATTCTGATTGAGGAGTTTGTGTGGGTAAAGTGGGAATGGGACCTGGAGAGCAGTTTTGTATGGAAGGTGTAGTTTGAGCAGAAGGGTTAGGAGTTTGACCATGAATAGGAGATGAAGATTGGGATTCAGATTGAGGGTTATGTGTGGGTGAGATAGGGCTAGTAGAAGTAGGTTGAGAGGTGGTGTAGTAGACTGGTGAATTTGGATGTGGTTGCTGAGTATGTGTAACAAGGTTAGACAGAGGCAACAAGAAATTAGAAATTGATGTAGTAGATGGAGAAGATTGTTTTGGAGTTAAGGATGCATAGGGAAAACAGTCTCTTGAAACATAACGTCCCGTGAAATGTAATAGCGATTTTTAATAGGATCAAGACAGATATACCCTGTAGAATTTTCAGAATACCCAAGAAAAAGACATTCAGTGGATCTGAGGGATAATTTGTGGGTATTGTAAGGCCGTAGATTAGGCCAGCAACTGCATCCAAAAACTTTAAGATGATTGTATGGGGATTGTTTATTGTTAAGTTTAAAAAATGGTGTTGAGAAGTCAATGGCCTTAGTGGGAGTGCGATTCATTAGGTAGACTGCAGTTTTGAAAGCAAAAGTCCAAAACTCCATAGGAAGAGCAGCCTGAGATAAAAGACAAAGTCCTCTGTCCACGACAAACCTAATTTTACTCTCTACAGAGCCATTCTGTTGATGAGAGTGAGCACAAGTGAGTCTATGAGTGATACCCATATTCTGAAAGAATTTTTCTAAAGCCCTAAATTCACCTCCTCTGTCTGTCTGAACCTTTTTAATAGTTGTATTGTATTGGGTGTGTACCATTTTGCAAAAGATAGGAAATATTAGAGCAACGTCAGATTTTCTTTTTAATGGATAAATCCACATATACCGTGTAAAATCATCAACAATTAGCATGAAATAGTGAAATCCATCAACTGAAGTGCAATAAGCTGGTCCCCATAGGTCCACAAACATCAATTCAAAAGCCTTAGATGAAACAGAATCTGAAGGAAAATGAGGAAGAGCATGAAACTTTCCCTGACAGCAGGCTGTACATAGTTCACTACTAACAAAACTAGAAATGGGTAACTGAAAATTTCTAATCATCTGTCTTGTGATAGTAGTGCTAGGATGTCCAAGTCGAGCGTGCCAGATGCTTGAGGGTTGCCTTGGTGGTATAGTGAAGTTGATGAGTCTTAGAGCCAGGAGGAAATGTATAAACTCCATCTTTAGCTGTCCCTTTGAGAAGAACTTCCTGAGTTTGAGAGTCCTTCAGTAAAAAATAATCATGATGAAACTCAAAAAATGTTCCATTATCCTTACAAAACTTGCTTACAGAAACCAACTGTTTGTGTAACTTAGGGACATGCATGATATTCTTTAGGATAAATGATTTATCAGAAGTGAGAAGAGAGCCATTACCCTGGTGTTGAATGCCCAGAGTAGAGCCATCCCCCAAGGAGACCGTGTCAGTACCTGAATAATCAGAGGCACTGATGTTAAGTTTAGAAAAATCTCCCGCAAAATGGTGGGATGCCGCTGTGTCTGGCATCCACTCCATAGTAGGGTTAGTTCCAGTAGCATTAGCTGTCATAGTGGAGGGTGGGCGGGGCTGATAAGAGTAGTTGTAGCGATGGTAGCAAGCATTGGCTTCATGGCCTCTTTTACGACAAATTTGACATTGTGGTCTGGTATCAGGTTTTCCAGAGAAGTGTTTGTTTGGTTTGATAAGATGAAGAAGATCCCCTGCCCCTTCCTCTACTGTTACGTCCTCTGTTATTGTAAAATGATTTTCCTCTTCCAGTGCCTACTGTAGGAGTGTGTGATGTAGCATTAACTGAAATTGTAGTTGCTTGAGCTTGCTGTTTCTGTAACCAGCCTTCTTGAGAGAGAAGAAAGTGATATAGTTGAGAGGGAGGGCAGGGTTCTGTCCTTGTGAGAATGTTAGAAACCAAGGCACTGTACTCAGAAGATAAACCATTTAGGATGTAGCTTTGGAATTCTCTGTGAGAGACTAAATGACCAGTTAGAGAAAGGGAATCCCAAGGCTTGAGCTCGATTGTAGTATGAAGTCACAGATTCTGTAGATTGCTTAGAGATAGAGCTTAATTGACACAACAGATGTCCAACTTGGGCGTTTGTTTGGGAGGCAAAGGTTTGGTGCAAATACGTCCAGGCTTGGGATGCTGTTTTCATACCAACTATCTGACCGATAATATTTTCACTTACTGAAGCGAAAATGACAGTGAGTACTAATTGATCCATCTGAATCCATTTTAGATATTCCTTGTTTATCTCACCGTTAATAACAGCCTCAGGACAAGGGTAAGAACCATCAACGAATTTATAAAGATCATTGCCTCTTAGAAAAGTTGTGATGATACCTTGCCAGATGCGGAAGTTTTCTGTTTTTAATTTTATAAGATTGGTGGCTGCCGAAACAACTGACTGGGATGATATTTGTATGTTTTGTGTAGGTGTTGAAACGACGGGTTGCCGGTCTGTTTTCCGGATCCGATTTCTCCTCCTGGCATCATGTTTTCGCCACTGTTATTAGAGGATGAGAGCACAGTTTCATCATCCATCGGAGGAAAAGCGAAGAGAAAAGATGAAGGGTAGAAGATGAAGGGAGGAAGCCGGTGGATCTGCACGGTCGGTGGCAAGGACGCCAGCGGATGTGAAGCAGTACCCAAAATCTTTTTAAATTCGAAAAGAGTTAACCCAACAACTTCAGTGGACTACGAGTAAGTAGGGCCAAGATACTTGTCGATTGGCCTCACTAGTACACAAAATCTTTTTAAATTCATGGTCGACAGGCCTGGGGTTTTGAAAAAGATTTTGAAAAAGAAGAAGATTATGACGGGAGGTAAGAAGAAGATTTTGAAAAAAAAAGGAAGAAGCGAGGAAGGGGAACAGAAATGGAACAATAGCTCCGATACCATAGTTAGAATATTTGAATATGGTAAGCGGACATTGTGAGACTCGATGTCTTAATGTAACTGAGAGAACTTGTGTATATTTTCATACCAGTAGATGGTTATTTATAGGGGTTACATAGAACATTCTAGGGGTTACCTAGAATGTTCTAGACATTACAATGGAACTGGGCCTAACATGTAAATAATACAAGCCCACTAACCACTAACTTATTATACTAATAACTAAAGGCACCGGTCCACTAGGGTACCGGTCCACTAAGTCCTACAAAAATAACCAATGATAATATCAAGAAAAATCATAACACTAGAGTCTCACTATATATGACTAAGCATCCAACGTAAATAAACACGGGATGTAATACCTGCTCAAATACCAAGGGTCTCAGCTAGTATCATTACAGTGACAATGCTGGACTCCAAAAAAAAAAGTGAGAAAAGAACAAACTTTCAAATCCATATATTCTGAAGTCAGGAGAACTACCAAAATAGCAATACTAAGTGCTATATATAAATACATATAACTGGGAGGTTATAAACCTAAAACTTTTGAGGAGTATTGATATATTTCAGAGGGATAAGTAGCATAAAATATATCTACCCTATTTTGAGGCACATATCCTACTTTATCCTTATGGATTTATACGAGCATATGTCTTCTATGACAGCTCAATTTGGGAATGTAAGTAAAGAACACATGAGAAGAAATAAAGTTACCTCATAATGTAATATAAAAGTTCATATGATTTTAGTAACAAATAACTCTCTATGGAGGCAGAGTAAGCTATATTGAGAGTTTGAATTCATATATACACTAAAGGTGAGTGGAGGTTAAACTTTTAAGGGGGGAGAACATACCCCTTGACTTGTAACAAGCGTTTTACACGTGAACTTTCCTAACGATATATACCAATCTCTATGATTATAAATCCTCTATTTTATACACCTAAGCGACCTATTCTTGGAAGCCAATGAGTTTGTGGATTAACCATGTATCTAAGAGATAGAAACAAACCATAAGTTTGACTGTCTTGTCACCAAACCGTAGGATTCAAACTGGGAACCCCTAGTTTGGAAGGGTACTATTATTTAAATATAATTAACCTAGGTTGAACATATGATTCACCTGATCCATGAAGTTTAAATATAATAAGAAAAAGGCCAAGCTTAAGGCGAAGAGATTAATACTTTATGGAATCTTAATTGTAAAATGAGTTATAAAAACTTTTCCTTGGAGTCTTATTCCAAATTTAGAAATAACTATGACTGTCTTTATTCCGATTGATGATAACCAAAGTCTATGCAATGATCAAGCCTTGATAAGTTAAATACTAGATAAAGCCTTTTAAAGAGAAGAGTATGTCTCAAGGTATCCAAGCCCATAACTGAATTATTGCTTGTATGATGGGTCCAAGAGTCAATGGTTGCTGAAAATAATTAATAGACAGTATGTGTCTAGATGTTTAACAAGAACTTATCTTTTATGCCAAGAGGAAAAACTGGCTTCCCCGCTTAATGATTTGATCAAAGGAATTTAATTCCGGGGATTAAGGAATACACTAGTTTCGAGTGTAAGTTCAACAGTTACTAGAGTAGTTGTATAACAGTCAGGAAGGATGTTGTAATCACCACGTCACAAAGTCTTGATAAGATAAAATTTGGAAATTTTCAATTATGTGGTTGTTTGATATTTGACGTGGGAGGTCGAACTTGGTCCTGGTCAGATCAAGGGAAAACTGAACACAAAATGGAGTGGAGGGATAGTTCGACACTGACGCTGACCCCGGCAGGGTTGGGATTCCTGAGACTCCCTACAAGTGGTCACCAATATCTCTGTGATAAGTAAAATATTGTTTTTAAGTCTAATCTAAAATCTGACTAATAAAGTATATTAGATGTTGAGGATGTAAGTTAAAGGTTAAATTAACCAAGCTATCCTGAAGAGACTTAATAGCTAAAACAACTCCGCGTATGTCGGAAAAATACTCAACTGTGAGGGAGATACTAACAGTTATTATACCACGAACCGTGTTAATAGACTATATGGGATCAAGAAACAATTACCAATAATAGGAGTATTCTCAAACTACCTTTTAAATATGGCCATATTACCATCTGAAGGGAAAGATAGACTTTCATGTCCTTCTTTACGAATGCAAACCCAATATATTAAACGGGAACCTACCTGTAAGTGAGGTAGAATATAAAGAGTAGAAACAATATACTAATACTCATGAGTTGATTCATAACCACAAGAACATGTGAAATTGTGGGAAAATTGTACCTTGTTAGAAACACTACCGACAATTGGTGAATCGATAATAACAGGAAATATTCTATAATATAAACAAGATGCACGGCTCGACCGTAGCTCATACTCGATATTGAGATTGGAAACCGAAAAATGGTAACAGTAAACCTAAATACCTGAACCACGGGATGATGACCTGAAGGTCAAAGAGAAGAACTTTAATATACCCCAGTATTCATTCAACCCGAACGCCGACGTTTACAACTACAAGAGGTGACGAATAAAAGACAAACTCAAGACCAACAAGAATACTACAACATACATTTACGACAACTGAACCACTGAATGCATCAGCAACACCGACGAAGATGATGAACCCCCTATCAGGACGCTACCACTATCAATGGAGAATTTACATAGTAAACCAATCGGGGAAGGACCCATGGAAGGAAGAATGCTTCGACCAAACGTGCGAGAGCTTATGGACTTGACAAGGAGTAATCCTAATTGGACAAGTAAGTGGTAATATATATCAAGAAGATACCCCATATGCGAAGGCAACTAGCGCGAAGAACACAGGAAAAGAACTCAACGACGAAAAAATCAAATGGAAGGTGAACTGTATACAGTATATGCCACATAGAGGAAGAACCTCGTAGTAGATCTGCCAAAAAGGAAGTTGGAAGATACATCACATGTGCCTGAGCATCACAGGATGGACAAACCTTACATATTATTGGAAGACGATGTACAATGAAGAATACCAACTATGCTGCAACTAACAGCTACTAAGAGACAAGATAATCAGGACGGTGGTATACCGCGGCACATCAATCCGACCAGTCTAAACAAGACATGGAATAATTTGACAACAAACAAGATGGAAGATCACCTTCACCCATACATACAGGATTCAAATATAAAAGCATGATAATGCAAAATAAACATGTCAGAGAATGCATAAATTCTTAGGGGTAATACCCCGTAACGGACAGAAGTCCAGTCAAGATCAACAGTGACAATCAACGAAAATAATGGTGAACTCAACTCATCAACCCTACATGAAACATAAAGAAACTTAGATATACCACCTATGAAGCGCATTTAAGACTATTCCAAAATGATTGAATTACCAATCAGAGTCGCGCAACGGAAGCGGGTGGTCCCATCAGTTAAAAGTATCTACTGAGCTCAAGGGAAATGCACAACGTATCTTAACCAAAAGTATGTGCCATGCCCACCTAAAATCTTACAGCCGGGAGGCTATCCTTTAAACTAATCATAAGTTTTAAATAAGAGTGAAGATTGCACACTATTTACAGACAAATTATGATAGTCTAGGGTACGGGGGTACCCCTTTTTTAAGGGGGGGAGAGCCTACCGCGTTTTAGCA
Source organism: Limonium bicolor (assembly GCA_023374045.1). NCBI lineage: Eukaryota > Viridiplantae > Streptophyta > Magnoliopsida > Caryophyllales > Plumbaginaceae > Limonium > Limonium bicolor. The sequence goes on along the minus strand of CM041776.1, from coordinate 322,688,302 downwards.
TTTTAGCATCGAAGTACACTTTCATTGTACTGTTGCACTATGATTTGTATGTGACTTTGTGATTCCTTGAATTTCACTTACTAATGTGTACTACATTACACTAGCATGAATGGATTATGTGTACTACATTACACTAGCTTGAAGCTACTTTGGCACTACGAAATTATGTGTACTACGTTATACTATATTGGAATGACTCCATGTTTGCATGATCTATACTACTATGAATGAATGACGTGTACTACGTTGCACTGCACTAAATTGTTTTTGGTGATGACCTTTCATGCTCATCATACTGTATGCTATGATTGAGAATATACTACGAACTGAGAAGTAGTGAAACTTGGGACTTGATCCCTAAAATAGAATTGAGTTGTGGATGCTTAGTGGAACTTGATTCCCCACAACCATTTGAACTTAGATATGAGACTTCGGGGCGAAGTCCTTTTTAAGGGGGGTAGATTGAAATACCCCTAACATTCAAATAATAAATATGATAAATAAGTATTATTTAGGGGATTATTTAACCTAAATAAAGCATATAAACATTTAGGCGTTAAAACACACCTAAATTCCTTAAGGTCAGAAACGTGCGTTAAAGCCCGACCTTAAGTTAAACAAGTTATATAAGCTATAAACTTCACATGAAGTTAACCAAGCATCATTATTCAACATTCTAAAGAGAATAGTCGAGCTACTTCTTCAAAAATAAACAAAGTGCTCGGACGAATTTCTTAACGCTCCTTTTTACCCAGTTTGCCCGGGAGTTGTGTTCTGAGTGGTTATAACCCCATATAACTCGATGTAACACCTTAACATATTACTAGTGACTATAAACAATGTCAATAAACACTTGGAAGTCATAGCGACTAATTAATTCCCAGAAAAATCCTTAAAGCACAAAAACGCACCTTCGGGTGTCATAAAAAAGCGTTTTACGCAATTACCTTGAAGTTTTTGAGGAGCCACGAGTTGATAAACTTAAAAGTGGATAAATGACCATATAAATCAATTAATGCCAGTACTAAATTCATAGTACAAATAGGGGTGATTTTTAGAACAAAAAGGTACCTAAAATCAGCATTTTTACCTTAAAAACTTTCATCTTTTACCAAGGTATAAATGTACCAATTAAATGCTGGAACCTATTACACATATTAGTATGGTCTTAGTACAATATAGTGTAACAAAAATAAAAGGAAAAATTAATTCCATTTTGTCCCTAATGCATGCGTTAATTCATGTCCAAATGGGCTAGTTTATGCAAAAAATATTGTCTTGGTAGATAATGACTCACATAGCATATATTATATGATAACATAGCAATCAATTGCAATCAAATGAGGCTTCACCACCGTGTAACCTGCAAGAGAAAAGACAAGGAAGATTAGTATATGACAAAGAATGAAATTAAAAATGCTAAAAGCAAAGCTATGTTACAATAATACAAGGTGGTGACTAGATAAGCAAACAACCATGTGATGTCCTATGGTGCAGCCGATTTTCATATAGGAAAGGAGGGACTTGATTGCTGTCAAGTTGGTCAAGATAGACAGCCACCCAACTATGTCTAATCTATTGCCTAATACCACAAAGTTTCCTTGTCTTGGAGCATCTCATATGTCCGATTTCAACAAGGGGAAAAGACTTTAATTGCCTTGTAAAATCCAAAGTAAAATACCTAGCAATATAGTCATGTCCTTATGTCAATAATTAACAAGACATCTGGTGCCAATTAAGACTACACTACCGTAGAAAACAAGAAGAAAAACAAAGACAAAATCAATATAGAAAATTCAAGGGAACATGCACCTACCTTTCTTTGTCTTCTAGTTTCAATCATCAAGCAAAACTCCATTGTCTTCTAATCAACAGCCGTGAGTCTATTCTGAATGGAGAGACTTTTCTAGCCAATTATGGAATCAAATAATGAAAGACAAAACATAGAATAATGCATGCTACATGACAATAATTTACAATTCAATTCCTTTCATTCCTTTCTTCTAATAACTCACGTAGGCCTCATTTCCTTCTTGCCATTCATCCACCGATTTTTGGTAAGGTCTCTCAGCCTCTCTTTCTTCTTCTTCCTCCTAGCTTCAAGCTCCAACAATGGAGGTTTAAGTTCTAACTCCATTTTATGTCAAAATTCCTAGCTAATTCTACAAAGCAAGAATCAAGTAGCAGATCTATTCAAGAGGTCTGACTTCGGGAGAGATTCTGGAATTTCCAGTACGTTATCTCGAAATCTTTCCAACATAAAACTTGTTTCTCTTCGAATTAGCTTTCCACACATATAAAGATCATTGATTTTCATGGTTTATTCAGTTCTGGGTGAACAAAAGAAGGCGAAGTGGTTCACAACAGAGAATCTGTTCAATAGGTCTCAGTTCGGGAGATATTGAATTTTCGTAAGTTTTCTCAAACTCTTCTCAACCCCAAAGTTGTTCCTATTTGAATTAGCTTTCCAACCATATAAGGATCATTAGTTTTTGGTCATTTCAGTTCTGGGTGACAAAAACCGCAGAGAGTGCGCAATCTGGAAATTTCGGTAAGATATGGTGATCCTTATCTTCCTCCATATGGTGTCTATAATTAGTGCCGAATTCTGGAGTTTCTAAACCATGTTCTCTTCATTATTTCATGAAGGAAACTTGGATCTACAATCATCCCAAGGTGTATCAAAAATACCTTGTTAAATTCCTAAGGTAAACTCTTGTAAAATTACTTCAAATATTATTTATAAATCTTTGTTAGAAGTCTAACAAATGGATCTCCTAAATATGTATAAGGAGCCGAAAATTCTTCATCAAGATAACATTTGGAGAGCTTGGAATTCAAGGAAAAATCAAGTACAAGAATTGTCTTGATTTAAAAGGGTAAGTTTATATAAGTAAGATCTATTAAGTTTAAGCTTGGTTAAGCTTCCAATTTTGGTATAAAAATTATACATAACCTCTAGATAAAATAAGGCCGAAAATATATGGGTTATAATGTCAAGAAAATAATTTATAACATATAAGGTAAGATTATTACCTTAAGGTATAAATATGTGTCACAAAATTTAATTATGATACATAAATGGTCAAACCGAATTATCTAAGGATTAAATGTTCTATTTTGAGTTTATGATCATTCTAAGTCATTAGCATAATTTTTAGAAGTGTTATATGGCTTATATACATTTATATGTATTTATTATTAAAGTTTAAAGCAAGTTTTAAAACTATATAGTAAAATAAAATTAAAGCCGAGAATAACATGGCTTATTTTGGTGATTTTTGAAATATATAAGTATATTAACTTATATTATAAATTTTGGGAATATTAGAAATAGCTACAAGTATTTATATGGCTAGTTTAATAAGTTATGTGGTTAAAATGTAAATTTTAAAAGGTTTGGTGTAAAACCAAGAAACATATAAGTTTATGGGTATATTAATGTATTAAGTATGAAATTAGACTATGGTCAAAATGTTGACCGAAAACTTGAGTTAAAATGATTTATGACATGAAATATTAAGTTTATAAAAGTTATGGGGCGAATTCACAATTTGTGGAAATATAAGTGTCCACTTGGTTATTAAGGAAATTAAATATTAAAACTATAGTTTATAAGTGAATATATAAATTATGTAAAGTTTTTGGGGTTAAAATGTAATTATAAGAAATTCTAAGGCAAAGCCGAAAATTAATGAGGCTAGTTGGTGATTTATAAAAGTTAAGTGTTCAAATAATAATTACTAAATTTATAGTGGTGGTTTAGTGAATTAATTATTTAAGGAAATAAAACTATGTACTATAATGTATTTTGGAGTATAATGTAAAGTTTATGAAATAAATGAGGTTGTAAAGTAATAATCGAAAAGTATGATGTATTTACGAGATTAAAAATATATGTAGGTCCTATATGGATATTTAAGGAATCTAGAAAAGAAAATTATGATTTAAGGATTTATGAAATTTAAACTATATGATATACAAGTACAAGTAATTTACTTGTAAAAGAAATAATATTATTTTGGGTTAGTTTGTAATTAATGAAAGATATGGGAGAATTATGCCCATGCGTAACGTGTAATTATAATTTGAGGATTTATTAAGTTGTTATGTCATTTAGACAATTATTTATAAGTATCATAAATAATACATGCGTATGAAAAATATATATATCAGATTTACAATAAATCAAAAAGGAAATAAATATAAGGAATTATGGGATTAAAACTATGGTTATATAGTTATAAGGAATTTAACTGTAACCAATAAATAGTAATTATGGAAAGTGGAGAATAACAAAGAATTATAAGAATATTATGTCCATGTATGACTGATAAGTGTCCAAATGAGCATGTTTTATAGGTGTATTTCATATATTATATTAGCACTTTTCTTGCTCATTTCTCCACTTTGGTTAGTTTTCCTCTAGTTTGTGTTTTATTATCATCTCACAAATTTATTGGTTAAATGTAACACCCCTACCGGTAATCAAACCATTATCCTCTAACCTGTCTCATATATCAACAACAACGCAGCGGTAATTTCAACTCAACCGGGGGGTGAAACAATGCCGTTAGTCACCCACGTGACTAACTAGGCCAATCCAAACTCAATCACAACAACAAATACAATATCGGTCTGATGGGTCTTATATCGAGTACACTAACACAAACGCTACTTCCGTTACTTAACCAATTCATAAACCAAATACAACCTTCAAATCCAATTTATACAAATACCATCTCCATTCAAAACTATACCGAGTATCTACAATTTCCCGAGTGTACTCATGACCTTGTGGGTCTTACACCCCACAATATACAAATACAATTGCTTTAACAACTACCCATATCATTAATAACCCCGTCCTACTCTCAAACGATGTCCGGCTAGCTGTCGGTCTCTTACGGTGATCATATTCGCTTCGGGTACCTGCACACTAAAAACGTTCCCCTAGGGGGTCAGCTTACCTGAATATGACTTCCGCATACCCCCGTACTAGCGTACGCCGCTAATTGGTCGAGAGCATGCGGTTCATTTATTCAACAGCATGCAAGACAACAATACATTATATTTGTATGTCACACAGTCACAGTTCAACATTGAACACAAACACTAACACACACATCAAGAGGTTAGTTTTGTGTGTTGTATGCTTAGGCTTGAGGATTATACCTCACTATGCATCAACTCATTCTACATTGTCACCCACTCACTCAGGTTACACTTACTCAAATTCTCTTACTCTCAGTCTCAAACTCGATACTCAAATTACAGCTCAAGTCTACATTCAATACCCAATACTCAAGTCTCATTCAATACTCCACGCACAGTACTCAAGGTCTCAATCAATACCCAATGCACAGGGGCAACTCAGTCAATACTCAATGCACAAAGGAAACTCAATCAATACTCAATGCACAAAGGCAACTCAATCCAACAAGCACAAAGTCCACAATCACTAATCAAGGTTCGACCTCAAATCAAACTTCACAAGGGGTTAGCCCAATTAACATCCGGGTTAATCGGATGTCATTATCTCAATACTCAAGATCATCAACTCAAACAAACCAAGTCCTCCTCAATCAATTTTCCTTCTCTTGCCAATACTCAATGTTAAGTCGGTATGACCTCCGGGCAGGGATAGGCTATCCCACCACCGGGCTCAAAGTTGGCTCACTTAACCAGGTTGCTACCCATTTAAGGGGTTTGGACCGTGGAAAAGATTATAGCCAGGAATCGGTTAACAATCTCTCTTGCAACCTCATCCTCACGCGTGGCCGAAACTATATCGGACTCCTCAAATTCTCCCAAATGCTCCAATCCAAATTCTCAAAGTTAGAATGTTAGTTGGTTAGGGAGTTAGTGAGAAGTCAACAACAATATTCAAACTCCCGTGATCATACAACAATTCAATCAAGGTTACCATAACCAATCAAACCACACTTCACTTACAATCACAACCCTCCAATTCATCCACAACTCAACCAAGGCGTCACACTCTCGACTAGTGAGAAGAGCACATTAACGTCTAAGACATCATCCACAAACAAGGAATAATACCTTACACAACACGCAACAAGATATGCATACGCCTCATCCTTATCCATTCATTTCATGAATTATACAAACTAAATGTTCAAGGCAATATAGCAAGAACAAAATAGAACAAGCACAAGTAGGTGCATTAAAATCCGATTCGTGCATTTATCTTATTTAGGTGATCAAATAAGCACACAAATCGGGGTAACCAAGTTAGGATACAGGGCATGAAGAAATCATACCTTTCACCGGGGTTAACTTTCCTAGGTGTTCTTGCGTTCCTCGGTTCACACTCGTTCCTTATGTCTTACTCTTGAATCACTATTTACATGTCAAACGATTCAATTAATATTTAAACACTACGGTTGGTGCATAATTGCTACTCCCGTACTTCCCCGTTATCCCGTTCTTTCGGTTTAACTTAATGTACTTAAACTCACAACTTTCTCAATCACTTCCAACATTTGTTTATACTTATTAGGACCTTTAAATATCACCAAACAACTCCTAAACAACTTCTAAAACCAATACCATTCAAACCCCCATCTTTTAAACCCTTAAAAATACATTCTGTCGAATTCTGGGGGTGGTCCGGGACCTGGTCCGGACCCTAGGTCCCGGACCAATACGGAAGGTAACTCTCGGCCTAATTTACTACCCTGGTCCGGGACTTGGTCCTGGACTTAAGTCCCGGACCAATTCCTGCAATTACTCTCGGCATGTTTTTAAGGGGTGGTCCGGGACTTGGTACATATCCTAAGTCCCGGTCCCTGCTAAAAACTGCTATTAAGGTCATTTTTCAACCCCAAATCAACCCTTAATCCACCCCTAATCATTCCATAAACTTTTCATAAGTTTCCTACATAATTAAACACCTCAAAACATGCCCTAAACCACTCCAAATCCTTGGTTTAATCCACCACTCAATTCTTGCTCAAATTCAACAATTCAAGTTCCCACATTTTGCATTTTTGCACTCTTTTGCATTTCTAACTTCTTCTTGCTAGTTTCTACTTCCTACCAACCTCACCAAATGCATCGATGATCATTCCAATTCATTCCTACACATATACCATTCTAAAACCCAAGTACACCTCTTGTTTCCAAAGTCTTGCACACTAACTCATTCCTAGAATTTCTAAGGTTCTCTTAGCCATGTTGCTACAGATTTTTACACTCTTCCCCCTAGTTCTCTAAATACCATTTCAAGGATATCAATCCACTCCTCACAACACTACAAACACCTAGGTTCTCCCATCTCTTTAAACCACCTTAAAACACTTACTTTCTACCGAAATTTCGCCATAGTTTCCCCATAAACCTAACATCTCTCAAAACATCAATTCACAACAATTTACATTCCTAATCTAGCCACACCCATAAGGGTCCTACCAGCACAACATATCAATCCAAAATTTACCGAAATCCCTTCAAACCACAATATTGCTCAAACTTAAAATACAATGGCACTTAGGCCTTTAATTCCACGCAATTTCACAATCACCCTCCAATTCAATCAACTACATTAATTCACATTGTTTGGGTTCATTATTTACATTTAACCCATCCCAATTCCTAAAGCAATTAAAACAAGCTTCAAGGTAGATTTCTTACCTTAATTCACAAGTTCTTTTTAATTCTCCTCTTGCTCCTCCTCTTCTCAAAATCAGTCAAGTGGGGATGGAGTTGCCAAACTCCACCCCAACATTCAAGAAACACAAAAATGCATTCCATTAATCATCTAAACCCTTAAGAAATCCTAATTCAATTTAAGGGCTCAAAACGCAAAGTTAGGGTTTTACCTTTGGAATGTTCAAGAGGGGTTTTCACCCATGAATCAAGGGGAAAAACTCCACCACCATTGAGAGAGAGTTGAATTGGAGCTCAAAAATCAAGAAGAAAACAAGGCATTACAAGAGGGTAAAAATCGGTCACCAAAGGAGAAGGAAGAAAAATGAGTTTTTCTTGAAGATTTTTACCTTAGGAGAGAGAGGAGACTCCAAGCTACCCATTGATGCTATTTTCTCTTCAAATGGGGAAAACCCATGGAGATGAACTTCTTCATTTTCGGATTTTGAAAAGAGAGAAGTGTAGAGGAGGATGAGGGGAGTTCAAATATGTGATTTGTTTGCATTTGGAGCTTGGAGGAAGCTTGGGCAAGCAAGGAAAGCAAGAAGCCATGGGAGAAGAGGAAGAAATCAGCTGGAACCAGAGGGGAGAAAAAACGGTGAAGGAAGGAGAAAGAGAGGAAAGAGAAAGAGAAAAGGAGAAGAGAAGTGAGGGAGGAGAGAGAAGGTGGGGGGCCTTTTCTACTTTTCTTTCTTTATTTTTTTTCTTTTCTAGCTTAATGTGTGTGAGTGGGGCTGTTTACTAATTAAAACCGGCCCACTATATATGTACCAGCTGGAGCGTTTTTCGTCTTTTACAGAAAACGCTTGTTTATTTACCCGGTTTAGCACTATTCACTAACCGGGCCCGTTTTCCAGAATTTTCTCGTTTCTTTAATTTTAATGGCTATTAAGCTCCCATTAATGTTTATTTATAGTTATTTAATGAACTATAATTTTTACAGGTTCGTCTGGCCACTTAAAGTCACGTTTTCGGGTTTTCTCGAAAAACGTGCGCTAAAGCTTTATTAGCGTTTTTAATTCGTTTTATGGATCCGTTTTCTTCGGGAATTGTTCCCATATATTATTTAGGCATTATTAAGCCTTTTAAATTCATTTAGTACCGTATTTAAGGTTGTATTTCTCCTAGGGTCACTTAATGCTCGTTTTAGCGTTTCTCGCTCTTTAAGCGTTTTTATTATTTCTTTTGGATTTATTCCTTTTACCAAAATTCATTAGGCACTAATAGGCCCTCAATATCGTATTAGAGTATTTAATCACCCTCATTAAGTCCGGGGTATTTCAATCTACCCCCCTTAAAGAACTTTGTCCCCAAAGTTGCTCAAGGTTATAGGATTACGATACTTGCTCATTCACATATGCCTAATACCAAAAGTCATGCATTCTTCCTCCTTACAAATCCCCAAATACGTTATTCAAAGTCTATACATACCATTCCATACCAATGTACCATAATCACTCCAATCCGCATTGCATCCAACAAACTGGTGCCACATTACAAAATTTATACATATATACAACGCAAAGCTATCCCCAAAACAATGCAATACACATCACAATCCTGCAGGCACTCCAGTCATTCAGACACAGAACTCCTCTATGTCCTGCTGCCCTTGGAATAATACAATATGCTACACTACCACCGTTTTCCGGCATAAACTTCCAACAAGTTCTCAATCCCCAGTCTAAGGGCAAATCCTTCACAACTACTAACTAGAAGTCTTTCTAAAACACACAACTCCAAATTCCAATTTGTATTCCTTACTTCTATCCTATGTGTGATTCTTGTGACCACTTAAGGGGAGCTTCAAGAATCATTCGACCCTGATATGATCAGCATCAGTGTTGAACTATCTTTCCACCCCAATTTGTGTTCGGTTTCCCTTGATCTGATCAGGATCAAGTTCGACTTCCCACATCCGTTTCAAACAATCCAAATCATAGATTATGTCCATTTTTTATCTTCATAATCTTTCTAGTCATCATACTACAAACCATACATTCACCAATTCCTAAAATTCATTTATTCATTACTACTCCTACCATCAACTATTGCTCCATTAGCCTTATCATCAATTGTTACTTAATTACTTCCAACTACCTACCTAAGAAGTTCAAAGTTAGTCTCCAATTAGTTTTCCAATACCCAAATTGTTCACAAATACAATCAATTTCTATCCTCAATCATTTACAAGAGAAATCAAATCAACTCAAGTCACCTAGGGGACTCAATTCCCACTAGGCTCAACACCAGTTTCACACCAATTTATACTCATCAAACTCCTCAAACATACTCATTTCCCAAATCATTACCAATCGGGGTTCTCATTCCCCATGGAGTTTCTCTACTCCATTCACCTCAACTTTCTCACAATCAATACTTCTTCCCACCTCAAATCTCACAATCAACCTTAATTACATTATGAATGGCTACATATGTTTATGTAACATAAGTGCCAATTATCACAACAAATACTTTTGCGCTATGCGCATTGTAGTTTACGCCCTATCACGTAAAACATACATTTCGCGGTTTTCGCCCTACCCCCCTTAAAAAAGGATTACGCCCACGTAATCTACCATGTGTCAACATCGGACATAGGTGTAAGGCGTCTAGCCATCACGGAGTGGTTCGACTTCCATGCGGTCTATTATACAATGTATTCTGGTTAAAGGGTCTTAGCCATATTGTTGGTTAGTCCCTGTACCAAGAATCCTCATCGGAGTTGTTTAACTCTTAACCGGGTTTGATTCTAGCCTTAGAGGCTTGCAGGCATTGATAATTAGCCATTCATTTACTAGGTGTATTAAACCTTAGATTTTGGGCCCACTAGCTTCTGTTGCGCGACCTTGATAACTTAGGGTTTATTTACCCTACTCGTTATGTTTAGTGTGTTCTACATCACCCCTTTTTATCCCTTTTTATCTTGGGAATAAGGTTTATTAATCAAGCGTGGTATTCTTTTATCGCACGCGAACTCAATGAGTTACAGGTTTTCTATCCAGCTCTTTGAAATCTATGTACATACTATTGTATATTTTCGTGGTTATTCACTTGATTCCTCCGACTTATTGTCGGTTGAGGTTAAGCCACTACTTAGTTGTAGTGCTTCCTCTATTGTCAGTAGCTTCTGAATTATGACTTGCATTTTCTATGCTTCGGTCCTTATGACCTCGTACGTTTCCTTCTACCTTTTACCATAACTGTTATCTTCCCAACTTCCTAGCTATCCCACTCGATCATTACTGCCCAAGTGCAATACCAAAACACTCAGTCCTACAGAGTGCAGAGGCGTAAACTCCTGGGCAGTAACTCTCTTGTGAGATTAGCAACAGGAATGAATATTGTTTCCTTGTTACTCGGTCCGTCTACCATCTTTATTGATCAATTCCATAACATAGTGACTTATTCTCATATATTGGTCGCTTGCTGCGCACCATGTTCGTATTTATTTACGACATCGGTTTTCATGGCATCCGCTATTACCTTAGCTTCTGCTCATGTATCTCTACCATTTACATAATGGTTCACCATTTATTTGGTTGGTTATAGCATATGACATTCTTCCCTATTTCTGGGCTCCTTGAGCATTATTTACTTATACTACACGTTTCCTACCTACTGTGTTTCTTCTGAACTGGTTACTCCTTGGTTGTCAACAATTGCTATAATAGCTTAGTTCCACATTGCTTGGCAATACTGGCATGCTCAAAATTCAATGTAGTTCCGAAAGAGATATATTTCCAAACATTCCCTGATAGTATTCCCTCCTTTGGGGTCTATGTGTTCACCGCTCTTGCGGTCTCACATTAACGAGGGGTGTCCCTGCTCGTTGGTTATTAAACAATTTTACTGGTGCCGTTCTTGGCAACTCCCGTAGGGTCCATAACCGGTTTTGCAACCGTTGGATCTATGTATAGTAGTGGTTTCATGGCATCCTAGCCCCATTGCTTAGAGCTCTGCTCTTTATAGGTGGCTCACATATATTTGCATTATTCTGTATGCCATCAAGTGGCTTGAAGGTAAAACTGGGATCCATGGTAAGGTCATCGCATCACGCTTCCATTTCTTGGAGGTCCTTTAAGTATTTTGGTATTGATCGGTACCATTTAATTATTTAGGGTATCCCCTGGTAAGTGGGATCCCTTCAGTGTTCTAACCGAGTGTTCATTGTAATTCTTGTGCTCTTAGCACGACACTTAATTCGGCACTCTTTAAGGATTGCTCCTGGGTGTTATCATGTTATGCCATTACCTTTGGCTAACATTTTAGTATGTTCTGTCTTCTCCGCATTGCGGTTCTGGATTTCAAGTTGTCCCGTTTAGGGTTATGCGTCTCCCATTCTTGGGGTAAACTACAATACTTTTCTTATGGTTTTAACCGTGTTGGTATTTCCTTCGGTGGTGAACGGTATCCTCTGGTACCTTAGATGATCACTCTGGGTATTTCACTTTGTTCTTTGAACATTTGTGTGTTCATGATAGGCATTTGCCTTGCTGCGTTTAGACCGGGTATCCATTCCGGCTATTTCATGCTTTTGTTTCAAATTCTTGAGACATATCCAACGTCCTTGATCAATTACTAGTGCTTCTCGCACTTTATAACTCTTAATCGTCCTCTTGAGTAAGTTCTTGACTCCTTTAGCTTGTAAACTAATCTGAGTTCCTTCGATGGTTCGAGGTATCCAACTGTTCGGGTTTGAATTCACTTATGGTCCGTAGAACGGAGCTGACGACTTCCCGTGTTTCGTACACTACATGTATACATACGTGGGGTACCTTATTGGTACGTTACCACTTACCTGACTAACTCACAATGGTCTGTCAGGCCCACAAGCTCCTTCGGAGTGCGGTCGTCCCACATCCCATATTTAGGTACACTCGTAGAGTTCGTCACACGCCTAGGTGAAGTATTCTATTGTCAACTCCTCTTGTATCCTTCCATGATACTTACCGTGATTCTTCTGGTTTGGTTTTAAAACTGAGGTCTACGAGAAAGGGTTATGGTTTTTAAAAGGAAATTCCGGCTTCGAATTAAAAATCTTGGGTTTGAAAGAAAATCTTCATGGCGTTGCCATGCTTGGGGTCCTTGACCAAGTACAGCTTCCTGCTGACTGGTATGTTCATTAATGTAATGGTCGGGCCGTTAGGTCTTTCCAAGGTTGATTCTTCAAGTTCTTAGGATTGGCGATCCTATGATTGCTTCCATCTCCATAGTGGTACTTAGTAAGTACTTGTTAGTCATCTAACGTCCTCCAACTTGTCTTGTTGTTGCTGCACTTGCCTTGGCAAGTGCGCGGGTACGTCGGTTTTTAGGTTACCTTATACCGGTTGCGGTATTGTTTTCCATCCATATTGGTGGTTTTTGGCTCTTCCATCCATTTTTGATCTTAGTGATCAATTCCTGAGTAGCTTCTCAGAGTTCTTGACAAGGTTGATGTTAATTCGGGTGCTTCCCGATCCTTGTGGTACTCCATGTACCTTGCTTCGTTGCTTGTTCTCACACCTTTATGGTGGTTACCAAGGTTTGGCTAATCCTTAGGAACTACGTCATAGTCCTGTTGGTGTATGTTGTTCTGAATACTTTCATAATTGCTGAACTATGTGTTCGGGTGTTACTGCCCTTTTGGCATTGTAGGTTTGGGGTTATCCCACCTTGGCTATTTCCATAGACGGTTTGTATACCGTTAACGGTATTATCATGCGCTTGCCATCCGTAGACTCTCTTGTCCCGGGTTTTGTTACTCTGCCTTTTTGCTTCATTGCATAGTTATGCTTCACCTCTTGCTGGCTACACATGGTTCTCGCGACTGCATAGCACGTCGCCCCATGGTGCCACAAATTCCATTATCCTGCGGTTAGGATTACTCAATCTTCTGCCGTTAAGTACGGTTATTAATGTTGAAACGGGAACCGTCTTCGGAATTTCCGGTGCTTGGAACCTACCGTATGACTGGTTCTTTCTCTTTACAAGGTTTATTTTACATCTGCCAGATCGGGTTAACCCGAGTATGAGAGGCCTTTCCCTCTCTCTGGTGTTATTTTCCCCAACTTATAACGGGGTTGCGGTGGGCGGGATTGGTTATGTAGGTTTCCAGATCACACTGGAGGTTCCTAACTAGCGTTCCTCACACGCTAACACTCAACCCTTAGCCCTAAGTCTCTAATTCCTAACTCGGTATTTTCCTAAACTCGGTATTCAGACCATCAGAGCGATACTTCGCTTTGATACCACTTTTTGTAGCACCCCTACCGGTAATCAAACCATTATCCTCTAACCTGTCTCATATATCAACAACAACGCAGCGGTAATTCCAACTCAACCGGGGGTGAAACAATGCCGTTAGTCACCACGTGACTAACTAGGCCAATCCAAACTCAATCACAACAACAAATACAATATCGGTCTGATGGGTCTTATACCGAGTACACTAACACAAACGCTACTTCCGATACTTAACCAATTCATAAACCAAATACAACCTTCAAATCCAATTTATACAAATACCATCTCCATTCAAAACTATACCGAGTATCTACAATTTCCCGAGTGTATCAATGACCTTGTGGGTCTTACATCCCACAATATACAAATACAATTGCTTTAACAACTACCCATATCATTAATAACCCCGTCCTACTCTCAAACGATGTCCGGCTTAGCTGTCGGTCTCTTACAGTGATCATATTCGCTTCGGGTACCTGCACACTAAAAACGTTCCCCCTAGGGGGTCAGCTTACGCTGAATATGACTTCCGCATACCCCGCGTACTAACGAGGGTACGCCGACTAATTGGTCGAGAGCATGCGGTTCATTTTATTTCAAACAGCATGCAAGACAACAATACATTATATTTGTATGTCAACACTGTAACACCCCTACTACGAACATAACACTAAATGAAATCGCAACAAAAATAAATAACTAAACAGTAACTAAACGAATGGTGCTACAACGCCGTCAACCACCCACGTGGTTAACAAGGCAAAATAAATACAAGTGTACCGGTCTTATGATCAGACTCCCGAGCATAGAACTAATCCATAAATACATCATATACAATACCGAGTAATACATACATCCTTCACTGTTAAACATCACTGTAACACTGCAGCAACCAAATATATACAACGCCACGGGAGCACAGGCGCATCCCGGGCCATCGTCCCAAAAGTACTCAAAAGTAAACCTGCATCCTAGGATCTAAAGCCACTCCGCTTCTTCGATCCTCATCCTGTAGTATAAGAAATATGGATCCCCCGAGGAGGTCAGCAACCCTTGGCTGGTATGGTTAACGCGCAGCCCATCGGCTACCGGGATACGCGCAACTAATTGTCATGATAACATGGCATTCATTTTTATACATAACATAACATAACATAATATGTGGCATAGCAACAATAGTGCACAGCACAACATCACATACACAGTGGATCTTCGTTCCACAATAACAAACCACAAGGGTCAATAACACAAGAGCCTAGAGAGTGATTCACTCTCATGTTAAGCTCGTTAAACACACTCATTACCGTTCTGTTAGACGAACGAGTAACTTAAGTTACAGATGGTTCGGATTTAGTGACCCGAACACACCACACAAACACATGTTCCCACTAAACCGATCATAAGTCAGAATAGGTAAGCTTTGGAAGAAGCTAGCGGGAGATCGAACGCCAAGTTAAGGAGAACAATCTTAACAACATAAGAGTCGAATCTGATTCAGATATCTACTCTTAACTTACATGCATGACCGGACAACCGGATTCCTCACTTCCCAGTTAACACTTGTTAGAAGTTCATAGTGGAACTTAACAACCAACACACAATAAGTGGTAAGTCATGTTAGACACACACAAGGGAAATGAGTCACAACATAACATAACAATAATATGAACAACTGTAAACTCATTACATGTTTAAATCTTATAACGTCATAAACACACAGAAAAACACACCACACACAAGCCGGTGTAAACCGGTAGGCAACAGACTGCAAGAAAAACCATACCTTGGTCTTGCCTCGTTTCGTTTCCACCTTGAGAACCCTAAACACATTAGTAACGTCGGTTAATTAACGCACTAGTCCATCATTAACTTGTTACGTCATATCTATTTTACTTTATTTTCACACTTGATATAACTCTTCACCATTTTTATTTACCATTATAACATTCCTAACACGCCTTATATAACCTTAGAATATCATTACTAACTTATTACCATTTTTAGATAACATTTCCCTTCTAAAAACAACAATTTTTGGTCCATACAGTGGCCTGTCCGAACTTGTGTCCGAACCTCCAAGTTCGGACGCAAGCCGTGACTTAGACAGAAAACAGACACACGTCCGAACTTATGTCCGGACTTCGGAAGTTCGGACGTGAGCCGAGAAAAATCTAGACAGAAATCCATGCGTCCGAACATGTGTCCGGACTTCCCAAGTTCGACACAGTTCGAGGAATCCTAAGGAAGAATGGGTACGTCCGAACTAGTGTCCGGACTTCCCAAGTTCGGCACTGCTCGCGAGTGAGAATTCCTTTACCCACGAGCCTGTCCGAACTTCCACATCCGGACGGAAGTTCGGACAAGGCATTATACTCAAATTTCTAAGCCTTTAAACACTTAACCAAATTTCCCCAAAGCCTCCAACATTTATAGTATCTTCTCCTTAAGTTTCTAAGTGGTATTCCTTGCCTATTCTAATCATTATACCAAGATATTTCTTCCACACAACATCATTACTTAAACATCATTTCTTACAAACTAAAACTCCTTATGTCATCCTTGAAATCCATTTTCCTAAGCTTACACTTTCTCCTTATTTTACCAAAGTTTGCCTAAGTCTTTATTAAGTCCAAAATGACTTTGGTACATACTAAAACCTCAAGCTCATGCCTAAGTCCTTGTTACATCCTAAATCACCTTAATGCATGTTTCTTACAAGAACAACACTTAACCAACCTAAACACCTCATAACTTATCAAACTCATTTTAACACTTAGAATTTCATTATTACCTAAATTTCAACATAGGTTCTCCTAGAACATTACTAAACCAAAACACATTGTTTTTACCAACAAAACCAAGAACACTAAAAATCCATCAAGCACTTA
This sequence comes from Limonium bicolor, assembly GCA_023374045.1. Lineage (NCBI taxonomy): Eukaryota > Viridiplantae > Streptophyta > Magnoliopsida > Caryophyllales > Plumbaginaceae > Limonium > Limonium bicolor. Next base: position 322,671,518 of record CM041776.1, on the reverse strand, counting down.
TTATACACAAACTCTACTCATAAAGCACTACATCACAATATAGTGCATAATTTAAATTGCATGGCACTTAGGCCCTTAAATGACATGGCTCTTAGGCCCTTAAGATGCATAAATCATAAACACTGAATTTCCACAATATATTTGCCTTTAACCTGCAAATACACTCAACAACACATATGCCTTTTACTAAGCTCTTGTGAACACTTTACTAAGTCATTCACCATTTGCTCTTTAGGTAGTTTTAACAAGCATTATAAGCTCATTTCTCCTAAGGCATTAAACAACATTAGGTTAGTAGATTTACCTCTTTTCCAAACAACTTCTTTCTTGTTCCCTTTAAAAACCGGTAAGGTATTTGATTCTTTGACAAGTTCTAAACAATATACAAACATTATAATGAGTATTCAAGCTATAAGCTTCATCTCATTGTAAACCCTAATTTTACATTGTTTCAAAAACATTAATGTAGTTGTTTTACCTTGCTCTTTGAAGAGAGTTTGAATATCTAGCAAGAGAGGACTCCACCTAGTCCATGAAGAGTTGGAATGAAGCTAGAACAAGGTCACACAAAGAGCTCCTTCATATGTATTTTCGGTTACCACAAAAACATGAAGGAAATGAAGTTTTTATTTGAGATTCCTTACCTAGGAGCAAAGGAGAGTAACAATATGTAAAAATACAAGCTCAAGCTCCTTCAATGGTGGAACTCCATGGCACCGAAATGGTGGTCTTGGAATTTTAAGAAGATAGAAATGAAAGCTTGATGAGAGGAAGAGATTGGTGGTGTTTGTTTTGATTTGAACAAGTGAGCTAGATTTTACAAGAGATCAAAGAAAAGGTTTAATGGAGGTGGTGTGGTATTACCGTGGAAGAGAAGGAAGAAGAGAGGTGTGGAGCCGTGTGAACAAGGAAGGAAATGAGAGAATGAGATAGAATTACTTTTTTGAAGATATTTGTAGTAAAGTAAAAGTAGTTTATTTACTTATCATTACTTACTTAATACATTAATAAGAGAGTGGTGAGTCACCACACTTAAGAAAACCGGCCCCCATTTATACTTAGGGGTATTATAGTCTTTATTTGTCAATTTAATTACTTATACAACATATGTTACAAAATAGCTTATAAAATCACTATTCATGAAAACAAGGCACATAGAAGTGAAATTTTTGACTTCCCATTGATATAGACATCCAAATGTGATATTATATAGCACACATATATATTTAAGAGTAATGATGGACATCTAGCCACTCAAAACACATTTACAAGACAATTTTTCAAAAATGTGCTTTAAGACTCCTTAAAGCACATTTTGTGTTTTAACTTGTTTTCAAGCTTGGTTTTCTTTGGTAATTGATTTAATATGTTCATTAGTGTATAAATGAGGTCTTGGTAAGTTCATTAGGTCTTAACCAAGTTTATCCAAGCTTAGAGCACCTTTGGCTCTTATCGACTTTAAAGCATTTTGTGTTTCTTTTTGTTTAAATTTGTTTACTAATGTTTCTAAGACTCTTTTAGTCTTAATACACCATATTTAAGTGTTTATACAATATATAAGGTTTGGGGTATTTCAATCTAACCCCCTTAAAAGAACTTTGCCCTCAAAGTTCATACTTCCACATATGCTAAATATTAGAACACGGGAAAACTTATAAACAATACTTCCATACATCATTAACAACATACTTACATACATTGGACACCATGTCCATACCACATAACATCGGATACATAACATTGGACACAAGGTCCATACAACATCATTCACATCATTCGACACAACGGTCTGTAATATAACACATCACATAGACGATGTATTCAAATACACGTCGTACACACATAACCGAAACGGCTCTACCCCCTTAAAAAGGGGTACGCCCCGTACCCTATACACATAAGGACTAAGAAGTAAACAATGACGGGTACTTCGCCTTCATCTTATCTTCCAGCTCCCAAGTGGCCTCCTCAACGTCCTGGTTAGACCAAAGAACTTTCACCAGTCTCACAGACTTATGGCGAGTGTCTCGAGTCTTAGTATCCAGAATCCGTACCGGAGTCTCCACTGATCGCATGGTCGGCTCTAAGGTTAGCCTTTCAGGCTGAAGCACATGAGACGGATGAGACATATACTTCTTCAACTGGGACACATGAAATACATCATGTACCTTGCCCAGCTCGGCGGGTAGGTCTAGTCTATAGGCTACCGGGCCGATCCGCTCCGTCACAACATAAGGCCCCACATATTTGGGCTCAACTTGCCCTTCTGGCCAAAACGAAATACTCCCTTCATGGGGGATACTCTCAAAAATACCTGATCGCCCACGGCGAACTCCAGGTCACGTCTGCGCACATCTGCGTACGACTTCTGTCTATCCTGAGCTGCCTTCATGTTAGCCCGGATCTGGCGAACTTCTGCCTGACTTGTTCAAGATACTCTGGTCCTATAATGACCGTCTCACTCGACTCATCCCAGCATAATGGCGTGCGGCATGGTCTACCGTACAAGGCCTGGAAGGGAGACATCTTGATCGAAGCGTGGTAACTGTTGTTGTAACTAAACTCGATCAGATGTAACTTATCAATCCAGCTGGTCTGAAAGTCAAGTGCACAAGCACGTAGCATATCCTCAAGTGTCTGAATGGTGCGCTCACTCTGACCATCGGTCTGTGGGTGAAACGCTGTACTCAATTTCAGTTCAGTACCCAATGCCTCTCGTGTAGACTTCCAATATCTGGATAAGAATCTGGTATCTCTGTCAGATACAATCGTTTTCGGTACACCATGATGTCTTACAATTTCTTATCAAAGAGTTCTGCCAATCTTGCCACTTTCCAAGTGTCCTTCATCGGAATGAATCGGGCCACCTTGGTCAGTCGGTCAACTACAACCCATATCATATTCAGACCTCCCCTTGTAGGCGGAAGCCCTACTACAAAGTCCATGGAGATATCATGGAACTTCCACTCAGGCACTGGCATTGGCTGTACCATACCACCAGGCCGTCGGTGCTCAAACTTGACCTTCTGGCAAGTGAGACACCTCAACACATAATCACTTACATCTTTCTTCATTCCAGTCCACCAAAAATACCTTTTCATACTCTTATACATCTTTGAAGCTCCGGGGTGAATCGAAGTAGTAGAACAATGGGATTCACTCAATATGCGCTCCTTCAACTCAGCGCTACTCCTAGGTATACACAATCGGCCATTCAGCCTAATCAGGTCATCATCGTGGAGTCTGAAGTCGTACTTCTGACCCTCGAATGTGCCATCAATAAGCTTCTGCCGGATCTCCAGCATATACTGATCCGTCATCTGAGCACTCCGCACCTCTTCAACCAAGCCAGTATGAGAGACTAGCGAATGGAGAGAGTGTGCTCGGCGACTCAATGCGTCAGCTACCACATTTGCCTTACCCTCTTTATATTGCAGATTAATATCGTAGTCATTCAGAAATTCAACCCACCTTCTTTGCCTCATGTTCAACTCTTTCTGAGTGAACAAGTACTTTAAGCTTTTGTGGTCAGAATAAATTGTCACACTTACCCCATACAAATAATGTCGCCATATCTTCAATGCGAAGACAATGGCACCCAATTCTAAGTCGTGGGTAGGGTAGTTCTCCTCATGCTTCTTCAGCTGACGGGAGGCGTATGCTACGACCTTCCCGTGTTGCATCAATACACAACCCATACCTCTACCTGATGCGTCGCAGTAGACCTCAAAACCATCTGGACCGTCTGGTATAGTCAGGACTGGTGCAGATGTCAGAGCATCCTTGAGACTCGTGAAAGAACTCTCACAGTCGACTGTCCACTCGAATGGTGCATCCTTCTTCATTAAGGAAGTCATCGGCTTCGAGACACTGGAGAAGTCCTTCACAAACCTCCTATAATAACCTGCCAGACCGAGGAAGCTCCTGATATCAGTGACTGTCTTCGGCCTAGGCCAGGTGCGCACTGCATCTATCTTTGCCGGATCAACAGCGATCCCGGCCTCAGAAATCACATGTCCAAGAAAGGATACTTGGTTCAACCAAAATTCACATTTCGAAAACTTTGCATACAACTGATTCCTCCTCAATGTTTGTAACACATTTCTCAGGTGGCTTTCGTGCTCACCTCTTGATTTAGAATACACAAGAATATCATCGATGAAGACTACCACAGACTTGTCCAACTGATCTTGGAACAAGCGGTTCATTAAGTCCATGAACTTAGCTGGTGCATTTGATAAGCCAAACGGCATAACTGTGAACTCATAATGCCCATACCTCGTTCTGAAAGCTGTCTTTTCGATATCACTGTCACGGATGGCAATCTGATGGTATCCGGAACGTAAGTCTATCTTGGAGAATACTGATGCTCCCCTCAGCTGATCAAATAGATCGTCGATGCGTGGTAAAGGGTAACGGTTCTTCACCGTAACAGCATTCAGCTCTCGATAATCAATACACAGGCGGAGGCTACCGTCCTTCTTCTTCACGAAGAGACCGGCGCTCCCCATGGTGAAACACTAGGGCGGATAAAGCCCTTGTCAGTAGGTCTCTCAGCTGCTCCTTGAGCTCTGTCATCTCTGCTGGAGCCATACGATAAGGTGCTTTCGCAATGGGTCCAGTGCCCGGAACTAAGTCGATCTCAAACTCAACCTCTCGGCGGCATGCCCGGCAGTTCCTTAGGAAATACATCAGGAAACTCCGACACTACCGGCACATCTGGGCTAAACTCAGGGTCTCTCTCTATGTCCTGGACATAGCAGAGGTATACATCACTCCCTCGTCGTAACTCACGATACATGGCCATGGCGGTGATGATCTGAGTCGAAGGCTCCCTGGGCCTCTGGCGGTATGATATGGTAACCCCAGATGGACTCCGAAGAAGCAGTCGATGCTCGGCACACAGGATTCTGCCCTTGTACCGCTCCAACCAGTTCATCCCGACAATCACATCAAATCCAAGTCCGTCGAACTCTATCAAGTCGATCGGAACTCTTCACCTCTGATTCGTACAACAGCATCTCGGTGGTAGCGGGTACACCTGATCCGCTCTTTCGATGGGAGAGTGACCAAGAAGTCTGGCATCTCATCTCCATCTAACCCCAGCCTCTTCGCAAAAGATAGCGAAATAAATGTGTGTGAGGCTCCAGAGTCGAACAAGATCGATGCATCCACGCCATTCACTGGAAAGGTACCGGTGAGGATTGTGCCGCTCTTGCCGGCTTCTGCCTCATTGCAGACACTCAGTGTACCTCCCGTTCCGAGTGCACAGCCTAATTCATTGGCAAACTAATAAGTACTGGGTAACAACACGGTTGATATACTTCAATAACTCCACTTTATTCATTAACACCTTCTCTTTACAACATTGTTGGTTTACATGGTTGATATAACTTAACACATACATAACTTCCTTAACATATACTGGCTTAACACATTACAGAATTACAAGGCTTTAGAATTGTCTGAAGGTCAAATTCAAACGTCCGGGTTTCATGTGTGTGGCATTGATCACTGCCGACGGTGCGGTATTCAGTTTGATCTTCCTGATGCCATGGTATAGCATCCTTGACTGCCCACCCATAACTAGCACATCTCCTGACTTTAGTATTAACTTCCTTGCGAGATCAGCACGCTTCTGCTCGCCATACACAAATACTGCGGTATCACCAATGGACCAAGACACCACGGGTACTCCCTTACTTAGAGACTCGGGTGACTCGTCCTTATCTTGGTGTAAACCTAACCGTCCACCTTTCTGGTAGAAGTTCACAATACACAAATCTGCTGTCACATCCGGAATTGAATCCGTTTCAACTTGTCAAGCAATTCCCACGGCGTGATTAACGACCGCACGGAACTCCTCAGGTATACTTGGTACTGTTGCTCCATCTTCAGCTCGCCCTTCTTGATATGACTTGGTGTAAGGGTTCCAGTCCTTACCCATGCACATCATCTTCAATTGCATTCTTGATCCGTTCGGATATTCAGGTGTGTAGAAACCTCCAGGTTTAGCTCCAAGTTCGTCGCATCGTCTGATGACATGGATTTGTGCTTCCGGTGTCAGGTATCCATTTAAAAGTATCATACCTGGCTGGATAACCTGACATTGCTCCATTGGAAAGTCGGTGATGTTGATGGTGGTTTCTTCAGGGTTTGGTGTGGGTGGGATTGGATAACATATATTGAAGGTTCCTTTAAGTTTAGAATTATCTAATTAGGTGACTTTCACACTATACTTTAACTCCTTACTCACATGATAATACACTTGGACTCATTAATACACACATGCATGAAATGCGGTATGCAATCACTTATTACATTCAACAGTTTAGGCGGTACCTGGTCTAGAAGAGGGCCCTGGCGCCTCAGACCGGTCCACCACATTCAGGGCGGCCTTGCTAGGTCCCGACCCCTTCCCCTTCTGGGAATCAGTGCCTCTGATCAGTGGGTGGCTGGTTAGCCGTCTTCGGGCCATCAATAGCTGCTGTGGCCTTACCCTTCCACTGCCCTCTGGGCTTGTTAACTCTGCTGTTGGGGTTCCGGTAACACTCGTGGTCACGGTGACCCCACTTCTCGCAGTAACGACACTGCACCTCATTTCCCTTGCAGTCCTTGCCGGGGTGGTCTCCATTGCACCACTTACAGTAATAGTGGCGCTCCGGTCCAGAGCCCGTGCTAGCTGCTAACACAATACACACTCAGTACTTGTTTCACAACTTATCAACATACACTTCACTTATCACACAAGATTAAATAATTACCCTTAGGTGGGTAAGAGCGTAGGGGCTTCGCCGCATAAGCATATGTGAGCTTCAGTGGCTCCTCAGCTGTGGTGGTTTGGGCTTGGCCCTTGTCACCCTGGTGCTGACTCTTCTGGGGCTGGGGATAAGGTTTCTTCTTCTTCTTTCCTCCCCCGTACCCCTGCGGACTCTGGCCCTCGCTCGTGGCCTTGCGCTTGTGCGCATTCTCCTCGTCCCTCAGACGGACGGTGATCTCCACCTTAGCAGCGGCATGATAGCACTCCTGAATTTAGGATGGTCAGTCATGCCCCGCAATACATACTCACAAACTCACATTAATACTCACTTGTAGACTACACATATTCACATCACTCTTTATTTAAATTACCTGCAAGGTAGTATACTCAGCTGGCCCCATCCCATAGCGAAGACGGTGGCTGAGACCGTTATAGAAACGGTTTACCAGCACCCGGTTCGAGTATCCCAGGTCCGGTAACAGGTGGACAAGGCCGGTGAAGCAGTGTAATACTCATCAACCGACACCTTGTCCCCCTGCCTCAGACTATCCAGCTCAAGGCGCTTGGCCTCTTGAACGTGCACAGGGTAGTATTTGGCTCGCAGCAGAGCCGTGTACTCCCTCCATCCAAACTGAGGATCCGCCATCCGGTCCTCTCTCACAAGCTTCCACCAGTTTTGTGCCGAACCCTTCAGGTAGTAAGCGGCAAGACGGACCTTAGCCTCTGCGGGTACAGCCAAGGTCTCGTAGGCGGTCTCCAACTCGGAGATGTACGCCTCCAGCTTACGTGGGTCGGTCTCCCCATGAAATGAAGGGGGTCTCAAGTCTGCCAATGCCTTGACCCAGTTGGTCTCTCGTGGCGGTGGCGGTGGTGGTTGAACTCCGGGCATCTGCCCCTGCTGTATCGCAGCTACAAGCTGGGGTACCATCTGGGCCACAGCGGCTGCTACAGCCTCAGCCATAACCTGAGCCGTAGTATGTTCTCCCCTTCCGGTCCCCGCTCACTAGTACCGCTTCCGCGGCCTCTACCCGCGGTCTACCTGCCATCTGTATTCACATGAATATTCATTAGCAATATGCTTGCACACTTATCGGTCCAACGGTTGTAACGCTTCCCGACAATAAGGTATCTCCACACTTAGTTAGTGGTTAACCTTTCCATAATGTTCACTTCACTGAAGTAACTGTAGTTAGGTTTCCTACTCGGTATATTCCTAAGCTCGGTATTCTAGTCATCAGAGCGATACTTCGCTCTGATACCACTTTTTGTAACACCCCTACTACGACATCACTAAATGAAATCGCAGCGGAATAAATAACTAAACAGTAACTAACCTTGGTGCTACAACGCCGTCAACCACCCACGTGGTTACAAGGCAAATAATACAAGTGTACCGTCTGATGATCAGATCCCGAGCATAAACTAATCCATAAATACATCATATCAATACCGAGTAATACATACATCTTCACTGTTAAACATCACTATAACTGCAACAACCAAATATATACAACGCCACGGGAGCACAGGCGCATCCCGGGCCATCATCCCAAAGTACTCAAAAGTAACCTCATCCTAGGATCTAAGCCACTCCGCTTCTTCGATCCTCATCCTGCAGTATAAGAAATATGGATCCCCCGAGGGGGTCAGCAACCCTTGGCTGGTATGGCTAACGCGCAGCCCATCGGCTACCGGGATACGCGCAACTAATTGTCATGATAACATGGCATTCATTTATATACATAACATAACATACATAATATGTGGCATAGCAACAATAGTGCACAGCACACAACATCATACACAGTGGATCTTCGTTCCACAATAACAAACCACAAGGGTCAATAACACAAGAGCCTAGAGAGTGATTCACTCTCATGTTAAGCTCGTTAAACACACTCATTACCGTTCTGTTAGACGAACGAGTAACTTAAGTCAAGATGGTTCGGATTTAGTGACCCGAACACACCACACAAACCATGTTCCCACTAAACCGATCATAAGTCAGAATAGGTAAGCTTTGGAAGAAGCTAGCGGGAGATCGAACGCCAAATTAAGGAGAACAATCTTAACAACATAGAGTCGAATCTGATTCAGATATCTACTCTTAACTTACATGCATGACCGGACAACCGGATTCCTCACTTCCCAGTTAACACTTGTTAGAAGTTCATAGTGGAACTTAACAACCAACACACAATAAGGTGGTAAGTCATGTTAGACACACAAGGGAAATGAGTCACAACATAACATAACAATAATATGAACAACTGTAAACTCATTACTGTTTAAATCTTATAACTCATAAACACACACAGAAAAACACACACACAAGCCGGTGTAAACCGTAGGCAACAGACTGCAAGAAAACCATACCTTGGTCCTTGCCTCGTTTCGTTTCCACCTTGAGAGAACCCTAAACACACTTAGTAATGTCGTTAATTAACGCACTAGTCCATCATTAACTTGTACGTCTATCTGTTTTACTTTATTTTCACACTTGATATAACTCTTCACCATTTTATTTTACCATTATAAAACTCCTAACATGCCTTATATAACCTTAAATCATTACTAACTTATTACCATTTTTAGATAACATTTCCCTTCTAAAAACAACAATTTTTGGTCCATACAGTGGCCCGTCCGAACTTGTGTCCGAACCTCCAAGTTCGGACGCAAGCCGTGACTTTAGACAGAAAACAGACACACCGTCCAACTTATGTCCGGACTTTCGGAAGTTCGGACGTGAGCCGAGAAAATCTAGACAGAAATCCGTGCGTCCGAACATGTGTCCGGACTCCCAAGTTCGGACACAGTTCGAGGATAATCCTAAGGAATGGTTACGTCCGAACTAGTGTCCGGACTTCCCAAGTTCGGACACTGCTCGCGAGTGAGAATTCCTTTACCCAACAGAGCCTGTCCGAACTTCCACATCCGGACGGAAGTTCGGACAAGGCAATTATACTCAAATTTCTAAGCCTTTAAAAACTTAACCAAATTTCCCACAGCCTCCAACATTTATAGTATCTTCTCTTAAGTTTCTAAGTGGTATTCCTTGCCTATTCTACTCATTATACCAAGATATTTCTTCCACACAACATCATTACTTAAACATCATTTCTTACAAACTAAAACTCCTTATGTCATCCTTGAAATCCATTTTCCTAAGCTTACACTTTCTCCTTATTTTACCAAAGTTTGCCTAAGTCTTTATCTAAGTCCAAATGACTTTTGGTACATACTAAAACCTCAACTCATGCCTAAGTCCTTGTTACATCCTAAATCACCTTAATGCATGTTTCTTACACAAGAACAAACACTTAACCAACCTAAACACCTCAATAACTTATCAAACTCATTTTAACACTTAGAATTTCTCATTTATACCTAAATTTCGACATAGGTCTCCTAGAACATTACTAAACCAAAACACATTGTTTTTACCAAACAAACAACCAAGAACTACTAAAATCCATCAAGCACTTATTATAACACAAACTCCACTCATAAGCACTACATCACCTATAGTGCATAATTTAAATTGCATGGCACTTAGGCCCTTAAATGACATGGCTCTTAGGCCCAGATGCATAAATCATAAACACTGAATTTCCACAATATATTTGCCTTTAACCTGCAAATACACTCAACAACACATATGCCTTTTACTAAGCTCTGTGAACACTTTACTAAGTCATTCACCATTTGCTCTTTAGGTAGTTTTAAAGCAAGCATTATAAGCTCATTTCTCCTAAGGCATTAAACAACATTAGGTTAGTAGATTTACCTCTTTTCCAAACAACTTCTTTCTTGTTCCTTTAAAAACCGGTAGGTATTTGATTCTTTGACAAGTTCTAACAATATACAAACATATAATGAGTATTCAAGCTATAAGCTTCATCTCATTGTAAACCCTAATTTTACATTGTTTCAAAACATTAATGTAGTTGTTTTTACCTTGCTCTTTGAAGAGAGTTTGAAATATCTAGCAAGAGGACTCCACCTAGTCCATGAAGAGTTGGAATGAAGCTAGAACAAGGTCACACAAAGAGCTCCTTCAATATGTATTTTCGGTTACCACAAAAACATGAAGGAATGAAGTTTTTATTTGAGATTCCTTACCTAGAGCAAAGGAGAGTAACAATATGTAAAATACAAGCTCAAGCTCCTTCAATGGTGGAACTCCATGGCACCGAAATGGTGGTCTTGGAATTTAAGAAGATAGAAATGAAGAGCTGATGAGAGGAAGAGATTGGTGGTGTTTGTTTTTGATTTGAACAAGTGAGCTAGATTTTTACAAGAGATCAAAGAAGAGGTTTAATGGAGGTGGTGTGGTATTACCGTGGAAGAGAAGGAAGAAGAGAGGGTGGAGCCGTGTGAAACAAGGAAGGAAATGAGAGAATGAGATAGAATTACTTTTTTGAAGATATTTGTAGTATAAAGTAAAAAGTAGTTTTTTACTTATCATTACTTATTATACATTAATAAGAGGTGGTGGAGTCACCGCACTTTAAGAAACCGGCCCCCATTTATACTTAGGGGTATTATAGTCTTTATTTGTCAATTTAATTACTTATAACATATGTTACAAAATAGCTTATAAAATCACTATTCATGAAAACAAGGCACATAGAAGTGAAATTTTTGATTTCCCATTGATATAGACATCCAAATGTGATATTATATAGCACACATATATATTTAAGAGTAATGATGGACATCTAGCCACTCAAAACACATTTACAAGACAATTTTTCAAAAATGTGCTTTAAGACTCCTTAAAGCACATTTGTGTTTAACTTGTTTTCAAGCTTGGTTTTCTTTGGTAATTGATTTAATATGTTCATTAGTGTATAAATGAGGTCTTGGTAAGTTCATTAGGTCTTAACCAAGTTTATCCCAAGCTTAGAGCACCTTTGGCTCTTATCGTCTTTAAAGCACATTTTGTGTTTTCTTTTGTTTAAATTTGTTTACTAATGTTTCTAAGACTCTTTTTAGTCTTAATACACCATATTTAAGTGTTTATACAATATATTAAGGTTTGGGGTATTTCAAACACAGTCACAGTTCAACATTGAACACAAACACTAACACACACATCAAGAGGTTAGTTTTGTTTGTTGTATGCTTAGGCTTGAGGATTATACCTCACTATGCATCAACTCATTCTACATTGTCACCCACTCACTCAGGTTACACTTACTCAAATTATCTTACTCTCAGTCTCAAACTCGATACTCAAATTACAGCTCAAGTCTACATTCAATACCCAATACTCAAGTCTCATTCAATACTCCACGCACAGTACTCAAGGTCTCAATCAATACCCAATGCACAGGGGCAACTCAGTCAATACTCAATGCACAAAGGAAACTCAATCAATACTCAATGCACAAAGGCAACTCAATCCAACAAGCACAAAGTCCACAATCACTAATCAAGGTTCGACCTCAAATCAAACTTCACAAGGGGTTAGCCCAATTAACATCCGGGTTAATCGGATGTCATTATCTCAATACTCAAGATCATCAACTCAAACAAACCAAGTCCTCCTCAATCAATTTTCCTTCTCTTGCCAATACTCAATGTTAAGTCGGTATGACCTCCGGGCAGGGATAAGGCTATCCCACCACCGGGCTCAAAGTTGGCTCACTTAACCAGGTTGCTACCCATTTAAGGGGTTTGGACCGTGGAAAAGATTATAGCCAGGAATCGGTTAACAATCTCTTGCAACCTCATCCTCACGCGTGGCCGAAACTATATCGGACTCCTCAAATTCTCCCAAATGCTCCAATCCAAATTCTCAAAGTTAGAATGTTAGTTGGTTAGGGAGTTAGTGAGAAGTCAACAACAATATTCAAACTCCCGCGATCATACAACAATTCAATCAAGGTTACCATAACCAATCAAACCACACTTCACTTACAATCACAACCCTCCAATTCATCCATAACTCAACCAAGGCGTCACACTCGCGACTAGTGAGAAGAGCACATTAACGTCTAAGACATCATCCAAACAAGGAATAATACCTTACACAACACGCAACAAGATATGCATACGCCTCATCCTTATCCATTCATTTCATGAATTATACAAACTAAATGTTCAAGGCATTATAGCAAGAACAAAATAGAACAAGCACAAGTAGGTGCATTAAAATCTGATTCGTGCATTTATCTTATTTAGGTGATCAAATAAGCACACAAATCGGGTAACCAAGTTAGGATACAGGGCATGAAGAAATCATACCTTTCACCGGGGTTAACTTTCCTAGGTGTTCTTACGTTCCTCGGTTCACACTCGTTCCTTATGTCTTACTCTTGAATCACTATTTACATGTCAAATGATTCAATTAATATTTAAACACTACGGTTGGTGCATAATTGCTACTCCCGTACTTCCCCGTTATCCGTTCTTTCGGTTTAACTTAATGTACTTAAACTCACAACTTTCTCAATCACTTCCAACATTGTTTATACTTCTTAGGACCTTTAAATATCACCAAACAACTCCTAAACAACTTCTAAAACCAATACCATTCAAACCCCATCTTTTAAACCCTTAAAAATACATTCTGTTAAATTCTGGGGGTGGTCCGGGACCTGGTCCGGACCCTAGGTCCCGGACCAATACAGAAGGTAACTCTCGGCCTATTTTACTACCCTGGTCCGGGACTTGGTCCTGGACTTAAGTCCCGGACCAATTCCTGCAATTACTCTCGGCATGTTTTTGAGGGGTGGTCCGGGACTTGGTACATATCCTAAGTCCCGGTCCCTGCTAAAAACTGCTATTAAGGTCATTTTCAACCCCAAATCAACCCTTAATCCACCCCTAATCATTCCATAAACTTTCCATAAGTTTCCTACATAATTAAACACCTCAAAACATGCCCTAAACCACTCCAAATCCTTGGTTTAATCCACCACTCAATTCTTGCTCAAATTCAACAATTCAAGTTCCCACATTTTGCATTTTTGCACTCTTTGCATTTCTAACTTCTTCTTGCTAGTTTCTACTTCCTACCAACCTCACCAAATGCATCGATGATCATTCCAATTCATTCCTACACATATACCATTCTAAAACCCAAGTACACCTCTTGTTTCCAAAGTCTTGCACACTAACTCATTCCTAGAATTTCTAAGGTTCTCTTAGCCATGTTGCTACAGATTTTTACACTCTTCCCCCTAGTTCTCTAAATACCATTTCAAGGATATCAATCCACTCCCACACACTACAAACACCTAGGTTCTCCCATCTCTTTAAACCACCTTAAAACACTTACTTTCTACCGAAATTTCGCCATAGTTTCCCCATAAACCTAACATCTCTCAAAACATCAATTCACAACAATTTACATTCCTAATCTAGCCACACCCATAAGGGTCCTACCAGCACAACATATCAATCCAAAATTTACCGAAATCCCTTCAAACCACAATATTGCTCAAACTTAAAATACAATGGCACTTAGGCCTTTAATTCCACGCAATTTCATAATCACCCTCCAATTCAATCAACTACATTAATTCACATTGTTTGGGTTCATTATTTACATTTAACCCATCCCAATTCCTAAAGCAATTAAAACAAGCTTCAAGGTAGATTTCTTACCTTAATTCACAAGTTCTCTTTTAATTCTCCTCTTGCTCCTCCTCTCTCAAAATCAGTCAAGTGGGGATGGAGTTGCCAAACTCCACCCCAACATTCAAGAAACAACAAAATGCATTCCATTAATCATCTAAACCCTTAAGAAATCCTAATTCAATTTAAGGGCTCAAAACGCAAAGTTAGGGTTTTACCTTTGGAATGTTCAAGAGGGGTTTTCACCCATGAATCAAGGGGAAAAACTCCACCACCATTGGAGAGTTGAATTGGAGCTCGAAAATCAAGAAGAAACAAGGCATTACAAGAGGGTAAAAATCGGTCACCAAAGGAGAAGGAAGAAAAATGAGTTTTCTTGAAGATTTTTACCTTAGGAGAGAGAGGATACTCCAAGCTACCCATTGATGCTATTTCTCTTCAAATGGGGAAAACCCATGGAGATGAACTTCTTCATTTTCGGATTTGAAAAGAGAGAAGTGTAGAGGAGGATGAGGGGAGTTCAAATATGTGATTTGTTTTGCATTTGGAGCTTGGAGGAAGCTTGGGCAAGCAAGGAAATGGCAAGAAGCCATGGGAGAAGAGGAAGAAATCGGCTGGAACCAGAGGGGGAGAAAAACGGTGAAGGAAGGAGAAAGAGAGGAAAGAAAAGAGAAAAAGGAGAAGAGAAGTGAGGGAGGAGAGAGAAGGTGGGGGCCTTTTCTACTTTTCTTTCTTTATTTTCTTTCTTTTCTAGCTTAATGTGTGTGAGTGGGGCTGTTTACTAATTAAAACCGGCCCACTATATATGTACCAGCTGGAGCGTTTTTCGTCTTTTACAGAAAACGCTTGTTTATTTACCCGGTTTAGCACTATTCACTAACCGGGCCCGTTTTCCAGAATTTTCTCGTTTCTTTAATTTAATGGCTATTAAGCTCCCATTAATGTTTATTTATAGTTATTTAATGAACTATAATTTTACAGGTTCGTCTGGCCACTTAAAGTCACGTTTTCGGGTTTTCTCGAAAAACGTGCGCTAAAGCTTTATTAGCGTTTTTAATTCGTTTTATGGATCCGTTTTCTTCGGGAATTGTTCCCATATATTATTTAGGCATAATTAAGCCTTTAAATTCATTTAGTACCGTATTTAAGGGTATTTCTCCTAGGGTCACTTAATGCTCGTTTTAGCGTTTCTCGCTCTTTAAGCATTTTTATTATTTCTTTTGGATTTATTCCTTTTACCAAAATTCATTAGGCACTAATAGGCCCTCAATATCGTATTAGAGTATTTAATCACCCTCATTAAGTCCGGGGTATTTCATTAAACATGAGGAAAACCAAGCTGGGAGCAAAGTAGACAAGGAGACGAACGCATAGGCGCAAACGGCTCGAAAAACGGAGTCCAAACGAAGAATCTAGAGCCGGTCAAGTTTGTGTCCGCATTTGTGTCCGCATGAGTGTCCGCATAGAACCACGACGTCACAAGCGAGAACAGCCATGCGGACAAGACTAGGACACGGACTGCATTTGTGTCCGTATGAGTGTCCGCATAGAACCACGACGTCACAAGCGAGGACAGCCATGCGGACAAGATATGGAGCGCGCCTAACTCTCTTGTCCGCCCCATTCTACGCGGACAGCAACGAGGACACACAACGAGGACACAACACGTCCGCCTAAAACAAGGCGGACACCTACGCGGACGCGTGTAAATGTCCAGATAATTAACGCGAGCTTATCTTCTTCGCCGACTGCCTGCAACTTGCTTCTTCCATATCCATTACCAGTCGGCGCCTACCTTAATTCACTCACGCGTTTGTCTCCAGCTCTGTCCCCTGCAATCAATGAGCAATCAATGAGCTGCAATCAATCGGCAATAAATGTTCTTCCACTCCAGATCTGCCTCTTCCCTTCCTCTATATAAACACACGTTCCTTCTGCCTTCAATAGACATCCACCACCCAAACAATCCATCATCGATCCACTTCACCACACATCACACGTCCATCCCATTTCTCTTCTCCCGTCTTCTCCATTTTATTTATTTTACATTCCACCATATCCACCTCTAGTCCTACGTATACAAAATAGCAGAACGAATGCAGGAGTGACTAGAGATTCTACTACTCTTGTTTCTGTTTATCTATTTAATATGTTAGGCTAGAATATTTATACTCTGGGAATGGTTATTATGTGTTTGTATTAATTATGCAATATGTTTTACTGGTTTATTTAAATTCAGTTTGTTGCGTTTTAAAGGTTATCTCGCACCTTTTTAATAAATGTCATGAGTTTATTAAATTGCTTTACTAAATCTATTTCTAATCTGATCGGTGACAAATAGATAGGTTAATTAAGTTGTAAATCTGGAGGAAGCTTATTTTCATCGTTTAAGTTAGTACTCAGATGCATAAATAATTTCTCATATCTAAACCGTCCGTTTACACGCATTTTGCTTGAGTTTTCATCGGACCTTGCATTTTCAGGTAAACGAGTTCTTATGAGTTTTCATCGGACCTTAAGATAATAAGAGGAATTTTGCCAAACAATTATAATTAAACCAGTAGACATAGCATGAAAGAGCAGATTATATTAACCTGACCCAGCGTCCCATTTAATTTATCTATTAACTTAGTTTATCTTATCTTCCTTTTTATTTATAATACAAGTCAATTAATCCCCCCTTTTTGTGACACGCTTAGGTACTTAATAATTCCCCTTAGTCCCACGGTTCGATATCCGGTCGCTTACACTTTACTATACTACTACGACCGGGATTTGTTTGCAGCCCGACGTTTATTTTGAGTTCTAATTTCTTTTCTTTTATTTTAAATTCTACAGCTCTAACCACTCAGATATACACGTCTGCAATGACATATAAAAATATTGGGGAAATTTTGAAGATGTCAATTAGACAATTGTAAAACATGTAACATAAATGGTACATGAACATATAGTTATATACATTAAAGGATTTTACAATAAATAAAAAGAAATAACAAATAAGTTATATATTAAGTCATAACGTGGTTAAAAAGAGTTACCACACAACATAAGTTTATAAATTAGGATTACATGTTTTGGAAATATATAAATGCCTTAATCAAATAATAAGGCTAAGAGGTTAAAGAAACTACTTAAGTATAAAGAAATAAACCTCGCATGAAATAACGAATACGAAATCGTTTCATGAACCAATAAAATTATTATACGAGATTTACATAATTGACACTCTCAGTTAATCCTATTCTAGGACATTGTTTGACCAGACGTTGACCGGGAACTAAACAAGTACAGTCTACGGTGAACGGTATGGAATTCTTGCAGTCTGCTTTCTACCGGATTACACCGGCTAGTGCTATATGTTGTTTAAATTAACGACCAAGATGATTAATGTAAAATGTCGTTTTACTCTTGTGCGCTGTTGTGTTATCTTATATGCGTGGATGATGCTAACTACGACGTGTATGTCCCACGCATACAACACTACAATACCAGTGGATTAAATACCTGCGCTTTAGTACATCGAGAACTTGTACTCAAGTTTCTCATTAACTTCATTTATAACAAACGTCGTTGTCCTAAAGTGACAACTGACAATACACATTGTGTTCTTGTTTAACGTCCTTGAGTGACACTTAACGGTTCTATACTACGAGAACGAGGAGCCCAGTTGGATCTGGCCATGCATGCTACAGGAGTTGTACCTGCCTCAGATCGTCTCCTATTCAATTTACGTCGCAACGGGAGTTTTGGGTGCACTACGTCACACACCGGCTGCGTACCGGAACAGTACAAGTGGGGAGGAAGACTTTATTCCTCTCGAGGGTTCGATTCCCAACAGTTCAAGTGGGGAGGAAGACTTTATTCCTCTCAAGGGTTCAATTCCCACCTTTTTAAAGTACAGGAGTTAACTACGTTATCTTCTGAGGGACTAATTACCCACCAGTTTGTACGAGAGTCCCATCTAGTCTAAGGGCTTATCATGCCCGACCTACTTACTCCATGAAGGAGTTTAACGAGGTCACTATACCTCCACTGCTGTGAGGTTCTCTTATATACATGTTAGTCCCATTGTGAGGATCTGACCACTATCAAGCCACTCCGGAACATTTAACTTGACCTTCTGCAGTCTTGTTCTGTGTGACATTGTTACCCTTGTATGGATGCTTGTTATGATTATGTTATGATGCTTATTTACAGCTTTATAAAAATGACTTGCATGTATTCGACAAAATAGTTGGTGTGGCCCAGTAGCTTGTGGGCTGCACGTTTTTCATACCGGCAAATTATTTTGCTGAGCCATTTCATGGCTAAACAATTCCAGGTACCTGAAGAATGAAGAGGTTACCCGACCGAGTGTAGGCGGGGTAGAATTAAGACATGGGACTGTTATCACCAGAATCATTTTACAGTACTGTATTTTTACTATTGTCTTTTGTTATTTTAAGAGGTTTGTATTCAGCGCTCAGACCGCATCATTTGTAATTTATGTTGGAGTTAGCCTTGTTAGTCACATGGGTGACTAGCGGCGTTGTAGCACCACCCGTGGTTATGTATATATTTTCCGCTGCATTTCTAGTTTTTTTTTTTGGAGCTATCATCGTTCAGATTATTGGATTTCGGGTTGGGGTGTTACATAAATTAGTTAAAACGTATTGTTATCATGTGTAATTTTTAAAACATAGTGGTATATTCTGAATTAAGCAAAAACTTAACTATTGGGTGAAATTTCCAAAGAAAAAAAAATTAAAAGATACAAACTTTAAATTAAGAATTACTATTCTATATTTATTATTCTTTTTTAACACACATCTATATGATTTTTGGTAACCAATTTTACAAAATATTAATCCGTAGCCGAAACCGATTAAAAAATCGGTACAATAAACCAAACCAAAATTTCAGTTGTCTAGACTATTTTTGGTACTGTTTTTTGATTTTTCAATACGGTTTATTGGAAACCGTATTTCTTGCACATTGCTAACTCCAAGCACTAGAACATATTGGAACAAACAAACATCAACCTAAACCCGAACAACTGTTTTTTAAGGCTCTGTTTATTTTGGTATATTTGTGGTTATTTTTATTTTTGTTGTTTTCATGTGACAATATATTATTAAAGGAAAACAAAGGACTTACGTGGGATTCAGGCCGGATCCAGACACAAACCACTTAAATATGTTATACATATGTCATCAAATAAGCAATAAATATACTAACATAAATTAATTGCGTGTAGACTTGTCAAAAGTTGACCCAAATATGAAACTCAGGTGTTTTACCCAAACTTGAAACCTAACAGGCGAAAATATTAAATATACTCCCTCCGTCCTGAATTGACTGCCCTGTTTACTATTTGGACATGTCGTTTGACTTCAACTTTTAACATATAAGATAAAATAATTTTTAAAATTTAAGTTTTACATACGATTCCTTACATATTAAACTATATATTACAAAATTTAGTTTTATAAAATTATTTTATCTTATATGATTAATAATGAAGTGAAAAAACGTGTCATAAAACAACAGTCAATTCAAGACAGAGGGAGTATTAAACCTAATTAAAACCCGATTGATTGAAGCCAAAGTGACCAATACCCAAATCAACCTTAAATATTAGAGATTTGAATTAACCCAAAATAGTAACTCAAACCTAGACGAATCCGAACAACATGAATCAATAGTAACCCAAAATTATCCGGAACCCAAGTGACCCGATTACATATGATAACAACTTAATTTAAATTGATTAACATTGTATTGACCTTTTGTAATATTAAGAAAGAAACTAATACATATTTTTTAAAATAAATTTAGTTTAGAGAATATTGATCATGACCTAAAATAGCCGAAACTTGATTTTAACCTACATTATTACAACCTTAACCCAATTACCAAATGATCCAAAAAAATTCATAACTCAAAACTAGTCTTGACCGATAGATATGACCCAAAACCCTAACGGATAACCTATTTCACATGTTTCTTCGCACATCATTGGAGAGGAAACAAAATAAAATATGATTTTTTTTTCAAAAGATAAAAATAAAAATAAAACACTCATACACCTTAAATATTACACAACCTTGTCACATTCTACAACATCAAAAAGACACAAGCTCCAGGAGTGTAGTCTCCAAAACAAAGAAAAAGAAAAAAAAAAGATAAGATGTTAAGCCTTGCATGTCAGAAGTAACTACTTTGGTAAAACAACCCAGGCTGGTTGTCATCTTGGTAACCACCAGTGTAGGTTGGAAAGAGATGTGGTGCTTTAACCATTCCATCCATGGCCCAGCCCGTATCCATCCATTTGTTCATAGTGCATTTGCTCATCGAGATTGAGGTGCCCTCGACCATCACCATGGTGAAGATTGCGGTGTTGATCATCGCTTTCGGCTACATCAAACATCTTCTGGGTGTGGTTAGGTGCAGGATCTTGGTGTACTTTCTTGATAGTCTTGGGGAGGGATGAGAGGAAGCTAAGAACTTTTCCTGCTAAATCACTGGCAGATTCTTCCTGAGATCACCACATTCAAAGGCAAAAAAGAAATGCATTCACTTAAGAAAATCATATGAAAAATAACAGGCCGTACCTATTCACTGGACAATAAAACATGATTGACGAATGAAAATATCGGGGCAAGTCCTCATCCCAGCTAAGTATGGACTGATAGAAGCAGAATTCCAGTCCAGATGACCAGGACGCTCTGTTACTTATATCTCTTGTGATTATAAGCAAGTTAATGACCAAATTTTTGAGTAGATCTTTTGAGC
Organism: Limonium bicolor; assembly: GCA_023374045.1. Classification (NCBI taxonomy): domain Eukaryota; kingdom Viridiplantae; phylum Streptophyta; class Magnoliopsida; order Caryophyllales; family Plumbaginaceae; genus Limonium; species Limonium bicolor. The sequence goes on along the minus strand of CM041776.1, from coordinate 322,650,391 downwards.
TCAATTAAGAACGCATATCAGCTATTACATTCAGTGAACAGATCTAAGATCCATAAAAACACCACAGCAAGGAAATCTTTTGGACTGAATTGGAGGATTTCGTTATCAAGCATCAACAGGCTAGTAATGAACATTCGGCGCTTCATTTCCAGTTCCATCAGTGAGTTAAGGTAGCTATTTATAGTCTTGGAAAAGTAAGACCAAAGGGGATCAGCTTATTCGTCTATGGTTTATCTTTGTCTGAAAAAGATGAAGATGCTCATAAATTAGTAAATATACCATGCGAAAAGCTGGATTATCAGTCTCACCTCAGGCCAGCGACTACCAGAGTATGTTTCAAATCTAGCTTTTGGAATAGCGTCAGCGAGATTGCTACCTTCCTCCTGCCATTCTCTCGACAAACCTCTGGACCAAACCACTTGCACAGGGAGACTCTTCAAACTCACATCATTTGCCCAAACCTCCGGATCAAAGCTACGATTCAAATTCTTCCCCATTTCTACAATCATCTCCTTGACATTGCCGCCCTTGAGTAGTGCCCTATGCGCTTCCACGCTGGAATCACCCATGGATTTCGAGCAACACAGATCCACCACTTTTCTAAACACAAACTCAAACCCCAGAACTACTTCAGCGACTATGGGAACGTCAAGGACCCACAGAGGGAAAGCAGTCC